>OX456984.1:20307645-20552111 GCA_949752695.1 Melanostoma scalare | reverse complement strand
TCCTTTTGAATCCTTTCCAAAATATCGTCGATGGCGTTGCAAGGATTGTCTTCAGTATCGTCCATTGGGTCATCAAGTGAATCATGATCTTCCTCACTATTTTCCTCTTGTTTGGCAAATTTACAGATTTAATCCTCTTCATCAACCGGTTCTGTGCAGTGAAGCAAGGACTTTCCTCATCCATTATATTTCGAACTTTGAACAGGCAACAGTCAAAACATCAGTGCTAATGGATTTTATATCCTCTATATATAAGCACTGTGTAAGGAGTCCAATACAGCGTAAAAAGAAATCTTTCTTCTCTGGTGGTTGACCATTCCAGCAGCTCCAGCGCGCCACTAATTTTATTAAATGGGCGATGTCTATGCGCAGAATACATGAAGGCCGTTCAACATCTGTCATCTTTGAAGATTGTTTGTACAAAATGCACTTACCAATATAGGATTTCAAATCTGCTTTGTTGAATGCCAAACATGCTGCGTTCAAGAGCGCCAGGGAATAGTCCACCACTGCTTGCTTGGGAATCGGTGCACCGCTACGAATCCATTCCTGTATCCAATAGTTAATAAAATTTGCGTCGTGTTTCTCGGAAATCATCTGGAATAATGGTAAAATCTTTCCACGATAACCGCAAACAGCCTGGTACAGAAATACCACCCTCTTTAATCCATCCGGCGACTCCATTTGACGAGCTATACCTCCTGTTGCGTCGATGCTTATGCTGCCTGTTTTATCTTCTTTTAAAAATTTCTTGTATAAGAAAAGCTGTGTCGGTGTCCAATACATTATAAAATTTTTGTCCAATCCCATTTCATGTATGCATCCACTGAACTCCGGTGTGTTGTATTTCAAATTAAGAAGAGAATCTCGTACTGATGACATCTTGTACAATCCCAGCTCTCTGTCCTGACCTTCTTGTTTCGCCTTACGGAGGACGTCTTCTGAAGGAATATTGGCCGGTACTACATCGCCAAAATCCATTTTTTCATTGGCCGCGTTTCGTCGCCAAGTATAGGTCGATGTTCCCTTCAAATCTTTTGCGATCCGCATCCTTCTGTCTCCAGCAACATGTCTTTTTTTACTATGTGCTATCCCTCGAGAGTCATGAGTCGAAATATGCAGCAATATTTTGGAGTCGAATTGAATTGGCTCTTCTTGACAATAAATATGGATAGTTGCCTTGCATTCAGAACAGTGACCCTTAATTGCCAAATATGTTTCGCCTGGGTTACGATTTATCTTGGCGTTCTTGAATGCAAATGGACAAGGCAACTTCAAATGGTTCCACAAAATATCGTACACAGTTCCACTCCAACCACTAAGCAAAACTTCATAGCTCCGTTCCTTATAATCTTTAGTCACACACGAAATATTGGCCCACTCGGATTCCGTAACCCACACACTGGTCCGTAAAAGTGGCAACGAGCACCCGGTGTTTTCCATCGACCAATTTGATTGATCTAACAAATCACCTTCACTTGATTTTGAATTCACTTCTTTTTCCACTGCACTCTCAATTCCGCGAATTTTATCAAAAACACCGTTTCTATTTTGTTTAATGTAAAGATAGATGTATTCTTTACTCATTTTGTTACTAAACTTTTCGGCGGCACTTTGCCATACAGTGTCACTCCACGGTAAAAGTTTACCTTCAATATCTGTAAAAGATAAATCTTTTAAATCATCGTATATTTCACTGGCTGAGTATGCTGGTTTTCGAGGCATTTTCACTTTTGGTACTAACAAAAATTATTATTAATTTCAACTGCACTGATTAAAGATCTTAATAGAACTGAACAGTGCACTCCGATCGGCTCTTTTATAAATATAGATAGAATGGCCCATAGCTTTAATTTACAGTAGTAATAAAAGTTTCCCGCCGAGCCTGCGAAAGTTGCTCCTGACAAAAAAGGCCTCTACTCAAACTGTACCTATATCTACCTGAATGACGACCACCATAAAACTATTTATTCAGGAAGCGCATGAAAGGATAAAAATCAACTGTTTCATACCTACCTGTTTTCCTCATAATGCACACTTTTTAGTGTTTTTTTTGGAACACTCAGATTATTAAAGTAGGCGTTATATGTATAAACAGAGTGTCCGCAGCCCTCATTAATAGATTTACCTACCTACTTTGGTTTGGAAAAACCAATAGTTGAATTTGTCTTAAATAAAGGATAACTGCTGGATTAATACCTTACCTACCCACATTTTTATAATTCCTCGTAACCAAATTTTTTAAATCAGCTTGTAGGTATCACATACCTACATAAGACAACAAAGTCCAGCTATAAATAAACAAACGTAACAAATTTTCTAAAGCTATAGGTAGGTATATACCTATGTGTATTTAAATCAGTGCGTTTGTATCACAAACCTTATTCCCTCACGCTGAATTAACAAAAATTGCAAACACACGTATAGTTACATATTTCAGTTTTGTCTATTTTTCACATCGTCTTGTCCGAGCATACCTACCTATACCTAGTTTTAAAATTATACGTAGGTACCTTATATTTTTTTTTTTTTTTTTTAAACCTCATTTAGTCTAACAAGAGTTTTGATTACAATTACAACTATTTGAAAAAATTCTTCTTTCCGATACCTACTTACATGGCTAATACGGTGAATAAATAATAATTATTTTATGCCTATAGGTATAGGTACATACTAATACATACATACATATATAATTTATTTTCAATCCACAGCCACCTCCTAAAAGTGCAATGTGTATTCATAAGCCACGTTCCACGTACCTATAAAACAACCAGAAATGAAATTTCGTCGTCCCAATAAAATAAGGAAAACAATATAAAGCATCATAGCAAAAAAAAAACAGACGCAATAGCAGCAGATTCAAGTTCAAACAGTACAACAGACGCGGAAAAAGGTAGATGCACCCTTTCACGCATTCTAACTAGGTACCTGTTCAAAAAGAATAACTCATTGTGTTATTTGACTAACAGTCTACATTTCAAGGAAGAAGAAAAATATACCTAAAACCTACATACAAACGCCATACCTAAAACTTTAGATTTTGCTTTAACTTATTTTTTTCCGTTCACATTTTTTGCATTGTTGTCGCCAACGTCACACTGACCACCGCGCCACGCAGTTCAGTCCGCCGATTGAAACCAAGTACCTACTCATGATTAAAAGGATTAATAAGGGTAGGTAGTCGGAAATTATTTCATGCTGTGGGTACCTATCTCTTTTGAACAAAAGTAAAAGTTTATAGGCAGATAATTTTTTTATGATCAGTATGTAGGTATACCTACTTTTTTAGAATGCAGTGATGCACATTGCACGATCGGCATATCGACAAATTATATTTGCATATGAAAAGTATAGGTACATACCTACTGATCATAAAAAAAATTATCTGCCTATAAACTTTTACTTTTGTTCAAAAGAGATAGGTACCCACAGCATGAAATAATTTCCGACTACCTACCCTTATTAATCCTTTTAATCATGAGTAGGTACTTGGTTTCAATCGGCGGACTGAACTGCGTGGCGCGGTGGTCAGTGTGACGTTGGCGACAACAATGCAAAAAATGTGAACGGAAAAAAATAAGTTAAAGCAAAATCTAAAGTTTTAGGTATGGCGTTTGTATGTAGGTTTTAGGTATATTTTTCTTCTTCCTTGAAATGTAGACTGTTAGTCAAATAACACAATGAGTTATTCTTTTTGAACAGGTACCTAGTTAGAATGCGTGAAAGGGTGCATCTACCTTTTTCCGCGTCTGTTGTACTGTTTGAACTTGAATCTGCTGCTATTGCGTCTGTTTTTTTTTTGCTATGATGCTTTATATTGTTTTCCTTATTTTATTGGGACGACGAAATTTCATTTCTGGTTGTTTTATAGGTACGTGGAACGTGGCTTATGAATACACATTGCACTTTTAGGAGGTGGCTGTGGATTGAAAATAAATTATATATGTATGTATGTATTAGTATGTACCTATACCTATAGGCATAAAATAATTATTATTTATTCACCGTATTAGCCATGTAAGTAGGTATCGGAAAGAAGAATTTTTTCAAATAGTTGTAATTGTAATCAAAACTCTTGTTAGACTAAATGAGGTTTAAAAAAAAAAAAAAAAAATATAAGGTACCTACGTATAATTTTAAAACTAGGTATAGGTAGGTATGCTCGGACAAGACGATGTGAAAAATAGACAAAACTGAAATATGTAACTACCTATACGTGTGTTTGCAATTTTTGTTAATTCAGCGTGAGGGAATAAGGTTTGTGATACAAACGCACTGATTTAAATACACATAGGTATATACCTACCTATAGCTTTAGAAAATTTGTTACGTTTGTTTATTTATAGCTGGACTTTGTTGTCTTATGTAGGTATGTGATACCTACAAGCTGATTTAAAAAATTTGGTTACGAGGAATTATAAAAATGTGGGTAGGTAAGGTATTAATCCAGCAGTTATCCTTTATTTAAGACAAATTCAACTATTGGTTTTTCCAAACCAAAGTAGGTAGGTAAATCTATTAATGAGGGCTGCGGACACTCTGTTTATACATATAACGCCTACTTTAATAATCTGAGTGTTCCAAAAAAAACACTAAAAAGTGTGCATTATGAGGAAAACAGGTAGGTATGAAACAGTTGATTTTTATCCTTTCATGCGCTTCCTGAATAAATAGTTTTATGGTGGTCGTCATTCAGGTAGATATAGGTACAGTTTGAGTAGAGGCCTTTTTTGTCAGGAGCAACTTTCGCAGGCTCGGCGGGAAACTTTTATTACTACTGTAAATTAAAGCTATGGGCCATTCTATCTATATTTATAAAAGAGCCGATCGGAGTGCACTGTTCAGTTCTATTAAGATCTTTAATCAGTGCAGTTGAAATTAATAATAATTTTTGTTAGTACCAAAAGTGAAAATGCCTCGAAAACCAGCATACTCAGCCAGTGAAATATACGATGATTTAAAAGATTTATCTTTTACAGATATTGAAGGTAAACTTTTACCGTGGAGTGACACTGTATGGCAAAGTGCCGCCGAAAAGTTTAGTAACAAAATGAGTAAAGAATACATCTATCTTTACATTAAACAAAATAGAAACGGTGTTTTTGATAAAATTCGCGGAATTGAGAGTGCAGTGGAAAAAGAAGTGAATTCAAAATCAAGTGAAGGTGATTTGTTAGATCAATCAAATTGGTCGATGGAAAACACCGGGTGCTCGTTGCCACTTTTACGGACCAGTGTGTGGGTTACGGAATCCGAGTGGGCCAATATTTCGTGTGTGACTAAAGATTATAAGGAACGGAGCTATGAAGTTTTGCTTAGTGGTTGGAGTGGAACTGTGTACGATATTTTGTGGAACCATTTGAAGTTGCCTTGTCCATTTGCATTCAAGAACGCCAAGATAAATCGTAACCCAGGCGAAACATATTTGGCAATTAAGGGTCACTGTTCTGAATGCAAGGCAACTATCCATATTTATTGTCAAGAAGAGCCAATTCAATTCGACTCCAAAATATTGCTGCATATTTCGACTCATGACTCTCGAGGGATAGCACATAGTAAAAAAAGACATGTTGCTGGAGACAGAAGGATGCGGATCGCAAAAGATTTGAAGGGAACATCGACCTATACTTGGCGACGAAACGCGGCCAATGAAAAAATGGATTTTGGCGATGTAGTACCGGCCAATATTCCTTCAGAAGACGTCCTCCGTAAGGCGAAACAAGAAGGTCAGGACAGAGAGCTGGGATTGTACAAGATGTCATCAGTACGAGATTCTCTTCTTAATTTGAAATACAACACACCGGAGTTCAGTGGATGCATACATGAAATGGGATTGGACAAAAATTTTATAATGTATTGGACACCGACACAGCTTTTCTTATACAAGAAATTTTTAAAAGAAGATAAAACAGGCAGCATAAGCATCGACGCAACAGGAGGTATAGCTCGTCAAATGGAGTCGCCGGATGGATTAAAGAGGGTGGTATTTCTGTACCAGGCTGTTTGCGGTTATCGTGGAAAGATTTTACCATTATTCCAGATGATTTCCGAGAAACACGACGCAAATTTTATTAACTATTGGATACAGGAATGGATTCGTAGCGGTGCACCGATTCCCAAGCAAGCAGTGGTGGACTATTCCCTGGCGCTCTTGAACGCAGCATGTTTGGCATTCAACAAAGCAGATTTGAAATCCTATATTGGTAAGTGCATTTTGTACAAACAATCTTCAAAGATGACAGATGTTGAACGGCCTTCATGTATTCTGCGCATAGACATCGCCCATTTAATAAAATTAGTGGCGCGCTGGAGCTGCTGGAATGGTCAACCACCAGAGAAGAAAGATTTCTTTTTACGCTGTATTGGACTCCTTACACAGTGCTTATATATAGAGGATATAAAATCCATTAGCACTGATGTTTTGACTGTTGCCTGTTCAAAGTTCGAAAATATAATGGATGAGGAAAGTCCTTGCTTCACTGCACAGAACCGGTTGATGAAGAGGATTAAATCTGTAAATTTGCCAAAACAAGAGGAAAATAGTGAGGAAGATCATGATTCACTTGATGACCCAATGGACGATACTGAAGACAATCCTTGCAACGCCATCGACGATATTTTGGAAAGGATTCAAAAGGACAGTGTTGATAATTATTCAGACCAACGACTAAATGGATATATGTGTGTAGATTTCGGGTCTCATTTTAAAAAACTGTTGAAACATTTCCCTCTTTGGACAGCCGTTATGACAGAAAAAAATGATGTGGCAACTTCAGCTCGAAGTGAAGAATATTTTAGAGAAGTCAAACACCTCATTTTACATAAACAAAAACAATTAAGAATTGACAAATTTATAATCATCCATTTAAGATCTTTACAGGGCACCAACAAGTTACTAAATGCAGCAGAAAAAGTAAAGGATACAGAAGGACCATCGACAACACTGCCACTAAGCGAGGAAGAAGATAATGAGGAACCCAACTTTTTAGATGAAGTCGAGGATTGGAGAAATGAAGTCACGAAAGAGTCCGCTAAACCGAAAAAACGTGGTAAGTACGTGACCGCTTGTCCAGATATCGAGATTCTTCACAAGCGTCCTAAATTTACACAAGTGTTGCCATTACTGGAAAATGGCAGTCGTTTGAGGCCAGAAAAAATCGGAAAAACAACAGTAAGTATAATAAACACCTGCGCATTCGACGCCACTGTCCAAAGCATGCTTGTTGCTTATCACGATTTTTTCTCTTTTAACGAATATGTTCAAGACAATAACCGTATCCCAATTTTCAGTTTTATTAGGACTTTCTCCACCATGGGCTCAACGCGTAAAATCTATGAAGAACGGGCATTGATTTTAAGTACAGCTTACAAATTCGAAGACGGATTACTCGATGCCAATATAAACATTTCCTATTTGCAAGAAAAATTCATTCTGCACGAGGTACCATCTCTAACTAAAGAAGTACAATGTGCCAATTGTTTTACAAACACCACGAAAACCATTCCGGTACTTCATTTAGATCCGTTGCCGATGTTTAAAAACGGTTTGGCAGGCCTACAAGAAGCCTTAAATGAGACTTTTAAGCTGAGGAACACAGCCCAGTGTTATAAATGCAAAAGCACAAACATCACTCGAAAATTGAAGCCAGGATTTCATATCATGCTGAGCATTGAGGATGTGACAAACGAGTTACTTTGGGCTCGAAGTGGGCTCCCAGAGTGCCGAAAAGAATTCACTGTTGAAGAAATACCCGACAAAGTTACGTATGGTAAATACGAGTACAAACTTGTTGCTGCAATAGTTCACAAAATCAACCACTATTTTGCCATTGTCAAAAGAGTTAATGGAAAGTATGAGCTCCACGACGATCTTAGGGGCAAAGTCACGCCAGTAACAGCGCGGCTTTTGTATCAAAAACATAATGTACATATGTTATATTATGTAAGTATTCATAACGAGAGCGTTTAAGTAATTTTTTTTTAGGAATGCTACTATTATTATTTATTATTAATTATAACTATTATTACTACTATTATCATTATTATTATTATTATTATTATTATTATTATTATTATTAATTATTAATTATTAATTATTAATTATTAATTATTAATTATTAATTATTAATTATTAATTATTAATTATTAATTATTAATTATTAATTATTAATTATTAATTATTAATTATTAAAGTTGCATACGAATGATATGGTCTAATTAATGAGCTGTAACTATTTTTTGGTTCTACTACAAACGAAAATGTTTGTACTACAAACCTCTAGGAACATATTTAAGTGATTTTAAGTGGTTTAATCGTTTGTAGTAGTCGAATAGCCAGCGAAAGAGTGAAAATTTTGAAAAAAGTTGCATATGAATGATATGGTCTAATTAATGAGCTGTAACTATTTTTTGGTTCTACTACAAACGAAAATGTTTGTACTACAAACCTCTAGGAACATATTTAAGTGATTTTAAGTGGTTTAATCGTTTGTAGTAGTCGAATAGCCAGCGAAAGAGTGAAAATTTTGAAAAAAGTTGCATATGAATGATATGGTCTAATTAATGAGCTGTAACTATTTTTTGGTTCTACTACAAACGAAAATGTTTGTACTACAAACCTCTAGGAACATATTTAAGTGATTTTAAGTGATTTAATCGTTTGTAGTAGTCGAATAGCCAGCGAAAGAGTGAAAATTTTGAAAAAAGTTGCATATGAATGATATGGTCTAATTAATGAGCTGTAACTATTTTTTGGTTCTACTACAAACGAAAATGTTTGTACTACAAACCTCTAGGAACATATTTAAGTGATTTTAAGTGATTTAATCGTTTGTAGTAGTCGAATAGCCAGCGAAAGAGTGAAAATTTTGAAAAAAGTTGCATATGAATGATATGGTCTAATTAATGAGCTGTAACTATTTTTTGGTTCTACTACAAACGAAAATGTTTGTACTACAAACCTCTAGGAACATATTTAAGTGATTTTAAGTGGTTTAATCGTTTGTAGTAGTCGAATAGCCAGCGAAAGAGTGAAAATTTTGAAAAAAGTTGCATATGAATGATATGGTCTAATTAATGAGCTGTAACTATTTTTTGGTTCTACTACAAACGAAAATGTTTGTACTACAAACCTCTAGGAACATATTTAAGTGATTTTAAGTGGTTTAATCGTTTGTAGTAGTCGAATAGCCAGCGAAAGAGTGAAAATTTTGAAAAAAGTTGCATATGAATGATATGGTCTAATTAATGAGCTGTAACTATTTTTTGGTTCTACTACAAACGAAAATGTTTGTACTACAAACCTCTAGGAACATATTTAAGTGATTTTAAGTGGTTTAATCGTTTGTAGTAGTCGAATAGCCAGCGAAAGAGTGAAAATTTTGAAAAAAGTTGCATATGAATGATATGGTCTAATTAATGAGCTGTAACTATTTTTTGGTTCTACTACAAACGAAAATGTTTGTACTACAAACCTCTAGGAACATATTTAAGTGGTTTTAAGTGGTTTAATCGTTTGTAGTAGTCGAATAGCCAGCGAAAGAGTGAAAATTTTGAAAAAAGTTGCATATGAATGATATGGTCTAATTAATGAGCTGTAACTATTTTTTGGTTCTACTACAAACGAAAATGTTTGTACTACAAACCTCTAGGAACATATTTAAGTGATTTTAAGTGGTTTAATCGTTTGTAGTAGTCGAATAGCCAGCGAAAGAGTGAAAATTTTGAAAAAAGTTGCATATGAATGATATGGTCTAATTAATGAGCTGTAACTATTTTTTGGTTCTACTACAAACGAAAATGTTTGTACTACAAACCTCTAGGAACATATTTAAGTGATTTTAAGTGGTTTAATCGTTTGTAGTAGTCGAATAGCCAGCGAAAGAGTGAAAATTTTGAAAAAAGTTGCATATGAATGATATGGTCTAATTAATGAGCTGTAACTATTTTTTGGTTCTACTACAAACGAAAATGTTTGTACTACAAACCTCTAGGAACATATTTAAGTGATTTTAAGTGGTTTAATCGTTTGTAGTAGTCGAATAGCCAGCGAAAGAGTGAAAATTTTGAAAAAAGTTGCATATGAATGATATGGTCTAATTAATGAGCTGTAACTATTTTTTGGTTCTACTACAAACGAAAATGTTTGTACTACAAACCTCTAGGAACATATTTAAGTGATTTTAGGTGGTTTAATCGTTTGTAGTAGTCGAATAGCCAGCGAAAGAGTGAAAATTTTGAAAAAAGTTGCATATGAATGATATGGTCTAATTAATGAGCTGTAACTATTTTTTGGTTCTACTACAAACGAAAATGTTTGTACTACAAACCTCTAGGAACATATTTAAGTGATTTTAAGTGGTTTAATCGTTTGTAGTAGTCGAATAGCCAGCGAAAGAGTGAAAAATTTGAAAAAAGTTGCATATGAATGATATGGTCTAATTAATGAGCTGTAACTATTTTTTGGTTCTACTACAAACGAAAATGTTTGTACTACAAACCTCTAGGAACATATTTAAGTGATTTTAAGTGGTTTAATCGTTTGTAGTAGTCGAATAGCCAGCGAAAGAGTGAAAATTTTGAAAAAAGTTGCATATGAATGATATGGTCTAATTAATGAGCTGTAACTATTTTTTGGTTCTACTACAAACGAAAATGTTTGTACTACAAACCTCTAGGAACATATTTAAGTGATTTTAAGTGGTTTAATCGTTTGTAGTAGTCGAATAGCCAGCGAAAGAGTGAAAATTTTGAAAAAAGTTGCATATGAATGATATGGTCTAATTAATGAGCTGTAACTATTTTTTGGTTCTACTACAAACGAAAATGTTTGTACTACAAACCTCTAGGAACATATTTAAGTGATTTTAAGTGGTTTAATCGTTTGTAGTAGTCGAATAGCCAGCGAAAGAGTGAAAATTTTGAAAAAAGTTGCATATGAATGATATGGTCTAATTAATGAGCTGTAACTATTTTTTGGTTCTACTACAAACGAAAATGTTTGTACTACAAACCTCTAGGAACATATTTAAGTGATTTTAAGTGGTTTAATCGTTTGTAGTAGTCGAATAGCCAGCGAAAGAGTGAAAATTTTGAAAAAAGTTGCATATGAATGATATGGTCTAATTAATGAGCTGTAACTATTTTTTGGTTCTACTACAAACGAAAATGTTTGTACTACAAACCTCTAGGAACATATTTAAGTGATTTTAAGTGGTTTAATCGTTTGTAGTAGTCGTATAGCCAGCGAAAGAGTGAAAATTTTGAAAAAAGTTGCATATGAATGATATGGTCTAATTAATGAGCTGTAACTATTTTTTGGTTCTACTACAAACGAAAATGTTTGTACTACAAACCTCTAGGAACATATTTAAGTGATTTTAAGTGGTTTAATCGTTTGTAGTAGTCGAATAGCCAGCGAAAGAGTGAAAATTTTGAAAAAAGTTGCATATGAATGATATGGTCTAATTAATGAGCTGTAACTATTTTTTGGTTCTACTACAAACGAAAATGTTTGTACTACAAACCTCTAGGAACATATTTAAGTGATTTTAAGTGGTTTAATCGTTTGTAGTAGTCGAATAGCCAGCGAAAGAGTGAAAATTTTGAAAAAAGTTGCATATGAATGATATGGTCTAATTAATGAGCTGTAACTATTTTTTGGTTCTACTACAAACGAAAATGTTTGTACTACAAACCTCTAGGAACATATTTAAGTGATTTTAAGTGGTTTAATCGTTTGTAGTAGTCGAATAGCCAGCGAAAGAGTGAAAATTTTGAAAAAAGTTGCATATGAATGATATGGTCTAATTAATGAGCTGTAACTATTTTTTGGTTCTACTACAAACGAAAATGTTTGTACTACAAACCTCTAGGAACATATTTAAGTGATTTTAAGTGGTTTAATCGTTTGTAGTAGTCGAATAGCCAGCGAAAGAGTGAAAATTTTGAAAAAAGTTGCATATGAATGATATGGTCTAATTAATGAGCTGTAACTATTTTTTGGTTCTACTACAAACGAAAATGTTTGTACTACAAACCTCTAGGAACATATTTAAGTGATTTTAAGTGGTTTAATCGTTTGTAGTAGTCGAATAGCCAGCGAAAGAGTGAAAATTTTGAAAAAAGTTGCATATGAATGATATGGTCTAATTAATGAGCTGTAACTATTTTTTGGTTCTACTACAAACGAAAATGTTTGTACTACAAACCTCTAGGAACATATTTAAGTGATTTTAGGTGGTTTAATCGTTTGTAGTAGTCGAATAGCCAGCGAAAGAGTGAAAATTTTGAAAAAAGTTGCATATGAATGATATGGTCTAATTAATGAGCTGTAACTATTTTTTGGTTCTACTACAAACGAAAATGTTTGTACTACAAACCTCTAGGAACATATTTAAGTGATTTTAAGTGGTTTAATCGTTTGTAGTAGTCGAATAGCCAGCGAAAGAGTGAAAATTTTGAAAAAAGTTGCATATGAATGATATGGTCTAATTAATGAGCTGTAACTATTTTTTGGTTCTACTACAAACGAAAATGTTTGTACTACAAACCTCTAGGAACATATTTAAGTGATTTTAGGTGGTTTAATCGTTTGTAGTAGTCGAATAGCCAGCGAAAGAGTGAAAATTTTGAAAAAAGTTGCATATGAATGATATGGTCTAATTAATGAGCTGTAACTATTTTTTGGTTCTACTACAAACGAAAATGTTTGTACTACAAACCTCTAGGAACATATTTAAGTGATTTTAGGTGGTTTAATCGTTTGTAGTAGTCGAATAGCCAGCGAAAGAGTGAAAATTTTGAAAAAAGTTGCATATGAATGATATGGTCTAATTAATGAGCTGTAACTATTTTTTGGTTCTACTACAAACGAAAATGTTTGTACTACAAACCTCTAGGAACATATTTAAGTGATTTTAAGTGGTTTAATCGTTTGTAGTAGTCGAATAGCCAGCGAAAGAGTGAAAATTTTGAAAAAAGTTGCATATGAATGATATGGTCTAATTAATGAGCTGTAACTATTTTTTGGTTCTACTACAAACGAAAATGTTTGTACTACAAACCTCTAGGAACATATTTAAGTGATTTTAAGTGGTTTAATCGTTTGTAGTAGTCGAATAGCCAGCGAAAGAGTGAAAATTTTGAAAAAAGTTGCATATGAATGATATGGTCTAATTAATGAGCTGTAACTATTTTTTGGTTCTACTACAAACGAAAATGTTTGTACTACAAACCTCTAGGAACATATTTAAGTGATTTTAAGTGGTTTAATCGTTTGTAGTAGTCGAATAGCCAGCGAAAGAGTGAAAATTTTGAAAAAAGTTGCATATGAATGATATGGTCTAATTAATGAGCTGTAACTATTTTTTGGTTCTACTACAAACGAAAATGTTTGTACTACAAACCTCTAGGAACATATTTAAGTGATTTTAAGTGGTTTAATCGTTTGTAGTAGTCGAATAGCCAGCGAAAGAGTGAAAATTTTGAAAAAAGTTGCATATGAATGATATGGTCTAATTAATGAGCTGTAACTATTTTTTGGTTCTACTACAAACGAAAATGTTTGTACTACAAACCTCTAGGAACATATTTAAGTGATTTTAAGTGATTTAATCGTTTGTAGTAGTCGAATAGCCAGCGAAAGAGTGAAAATTTTGAAAAAAGTTGCATATGAATGATATGGTCTAATTAATGAGCTGTAACTATTTTTTGGTTCTACTACAAACGAAAATGTTTGTACTACAAACCTCTAGGAACATATTTAAGTGATTTTAAGTGGTTTAATCGTTTGTAGTAGTCGAATAGCCAGCGAAAGAGTGAAAATTTTGAAAAAAGTTGCATATGAATGATATGGTCTAATTAATGAGCTGTAACTATTTTTTGGTTCTACTACAAACGAAAATGTTTGTACTACAAACCTCTAGGAACATATTTAAGTGATTTTAAGTGATTTAATCGTTTGTAGTAGTCGAATAGCCAGCGAAAGAGTGAAAATTTTGAAAAAAGTTGCATATGAATGATATGGTCTAATTAATGAGCTGTAACTATTTTTTGGTTCTACTACAAACGAAAATGTTTGTACTACAAACCTCTAGGAACATATTTAAGTGATTTTAAGTGGTTTAATCGTTTGTAGTAGTCGAATAGCCAGCGAAAGAGTGAAAATTTTGAAAAAAGTTGCATATGAATGATATGGTCTAATTAATGAGCTGTAACTATTTTTTGGTTCTACTACAAACGAAAATGTTTGTACTACAAACCTCTAGGAACATATTTAAGTGATTTTAAGGGTTTTACATTGTTTGTAGTAGTCCAATAGCCAGCAACAAAAAAAATTGGTATGGGGAAAAAAAAATTTTTTTTTTCCCAAAAAAAAAATATTTCTTCTACTACAAAAAAAAAAAAAAAATTCACTACAAACCTCTACAAACCCTTTTCTTCCAAATTCAATTAAAAAATTTTGAATTTTCGCATTTGGGGTGCTGAAGTTTTTTTTGACCGAAATTTTTTCTGACTTCTACTTTACTACAAACAAAAATTTTTTCACTACAATCTACTACAATCCAAAACCTACCAGAAACAATAAAAAAAAGTAATTTTTTCGAAACTCGGGTGCCAAGTTCACACAGGTGACAGAGACAGAGACAGAGACAGAGACAGAGACAGAGACAGAGACAGAGACAGAGACAGAGACAGAGACAGAGACAGAGACAGAGACAGAGACAGAGACAGAGACAGAGACAGAGACAGAGACAGAGACAGAGACAGAGACAGAGACAGAGACAGAGACAGAGACAGAGACAGAGACAGAGACAGAGACAGAGACAGAGATAGAGATAGAGACAGAGATAGAGACAGAGACAGAGACAGAGACAGAGACAGAGACAGAGACAGAGACAGAGACAGAGACAGAGACAGAGACAGAGACAGAGACAGAGACAGAGACAGAGACAGAGACAGAGACAGAGACAGAGACAGAGACAGAGACAGAGACAGAGACAGAGACAGAGACAGAGACAGAGACAGAGACAGAGACAGAGACAGAGACAGAGACAGAGACAGAGACAGAGACAGAGACAGAGACAGAGACAGAGACAGAGACAGAGACAGAGACAGAGACAGAGACAGAGACAGAGACAGAGACAGAGACAGAGACAGAGACAGAGACAGAGACAGAGACAGAGACAGAGACAGAGACAGAGACAGAGACAGAGACAGAGACAGAGACAGAGACAGAGACAGAGACAGAGACAGAGACAGAGACAGAGACAGAGACAGAGACAGAGACAGAGACAGAGACAGAGACAGAGACAGAGACAGAGACAGAGACAGAGACAGAGACAGAGACAGAGACAGAGACAGAGACAGAGAAAGAGACAGAGACAGAGACGTCATTGATTCATATTTCTTACAGAACGGCACTAACGTAGAATCCCAATACTATAAACGTCGAGCACTAAATATCAATGATTACCAACTTCTTTAGAAATTGGAATTGGATTATCTGGATACAAACGACATTTGTTTTCAACAGGACGCCACATTGAATATTCTGCACAAGTACTTTTAGTGCAATATCATCCCACGTGAACTAAACACAGAGATCCTCAACATAACCCGTGCCATGAGTCAAATTCTGTCTGATTTATGCGCCAGAGTCATGAAATATCAAAGATTTCAGAGGGGCTAAGCCCACAGAAGCTTGAACGATCTTATATTCCAAACATAATGGCATCAGAAGGTCGCTGAAATTTCAAAAAAAAATTCGGTGATATCTTGCAAACATTCTGTTTTATTTAAATTTATAGATCGGAAGCGCTTAGTGAATGACCCTGTATAAACTTTATGTTAAACCGTTATCATTTTTACATGATGATGTTGGGATAACATCAAGCTCGGGATGTGTTGTTAAAAGAAATCTTTGTAAATTGATACCTAGATGGTTACGACTGCCTCTGGGTGTATGTGTACATGTACAACAAAAGCGAAGGATTTGAACGGATGGAATTTTTTTTTTTTTTTGTTTAATTCGGTTGGTTGCTTAATGCTTGTTTATTAAACTTGGACACTTTTTCACTAACAAATTCGTAATTGTTACACCAATTCCACATATTTACGTCACAAAGTTATTCGATAACGTGTGCCGTAATTCGGCCCCCGGAATATTATTGAAACCAAACACATTTGAGTCTGTCTTAAAACAATCTGAGTGGGCGTTTTATCTCTACTAGCAGTGTTCGAAAATTTTTGTTCAACAGATGACGAAACTTTATATTCATTCGCTCATATGCTCTTTTGTACTTCTATCCCATCGATTCTGCATCTAAAAGCTTTTGATGAGTGTGATAAGATTTTCTACTATTGACTTCAATTTTTCGTGGAACGTTGTTGTTAATCTCATTACATGTTAATAAATTTGATTTGTGTTCATGTTTCACCTTCAATATTTAAAAATCTTTAATCTTTAAAAAGTATGAACAAAGTCTTACTTGGGGTATATTATTTGGATTTAGAACCATTGTGTTGTTATTTTTGACCAATCAATGTCAGTCTCGCTCACTTCCAAATTCATACCACCATCGAACACTTTCAGAGCATTGTCGGTATCGTTGATGTTGTTTGTGTATTGGAAACGTTGAAAATTTCGATGTTGTACGAAAGCAGTTGAAGCACTAAGTGATTGGCTTTTTTCTACAGCTTTTGTCTATAGCTATGAAATTTTCGTATGTCTTTGTGTTTTATTCGGACGTCATCATCAATTTGCTGTTTTAAATTTTTTTTATCGTTGATATCTAATCGTTATTTATTTCCACAGTAATTGGAGTTGTAGCAACTTTTCGTGAGCTGTTTTCATTAGGTGATTACTGTGTGTGGGATTTTTTGAAAACGAGCAATTGAGAAACCTCCTTGCTTATAGATTATTATGTTGATGGGGAAGCAAAGCAATGTGCAGTTGAGGATGAGGATCATGAAACAGACTCACAGAATTGCTGGTGCAAGTATAGGATTAAACTGTTTCCTTTTATGAACTACCAATCAGTAGATGGAAATTAAGCACATGAAACATGTATACGTTAGTGACAGTTAAAAGATTTAAATATCGTTTGCTGTCTCTCTACTTTCATCTCTTTTGCAAATTTTTGCAAGACATTATTGGAATTAAAGAAGCTTAAGAAGTGTCCTCACTTGTGTACTCCACATCAGACAAACAGCTTCTTTTCAATGCCCTTATCGATTTGATTTAATCGATCAAAACTGGAGAACCAAAAGCTTTTAGTCTTTAAAAAAAGAAAAAATTGAGAAACAAGCCCAAGTTTTTTTTTTCATAAAACTATAAAAAAGTTATTAGAATAAAGCTCGTTATATTTATATTTACAAAAAGTAAAAGCTCATATCTGGTTTTCAGTATTCGATATTTGTAACGAAGTTTTGGAACGAGGTAGAGACACAAAAAATCTATGAATTTCATGTATGTATGCCAAAACCAAAAATTTCCTTTGCATACACAACCGAAAGCTAACGATTGAGAAAGAGATAATTTTATTCTTAAAATTTCCTGGTCTAAAATGTTATCCGACTGAAAACAGCAAACAACGAAAAAACATCAAATGGGAATTCTTAAAGGTGACACATGATACAAGACTAGGGATTATAGTCAAGGGATTTCAGGACCTGAGCCTTTTTCCGAAAATCCCAAAAATCCCGGGATTAAACGTAAGATCCAGGGTATTTCAAGATTGATTTGTTGATTATTTTGACTTATTATTTTCATCTATTTGAATCTTTTCCGACAAAAAAACTTAAAATTAGGTTCCACTTGATGGTGAATTATTAATAATAACTAAAAAATATTTATTTTTCACTGTCAATATATTCTTTGGATGTACTCCAAAACCAGCAAAACAAAGCAAAAAAATTTTTTCCTTGATTTTTTCATTGTATCTTCATCTTTTTGCTATCGGTTTATAAAACCACTTCTTAAATACCTACTTAGTCTTTCTCTTTGGCTTAGAAATGGTTGAAACCTAATCTCCATTTATGCTTTTGCATTATTGGATTGTGTTTTGAGATCTTTCAAACCAGTTCATGGATTTCGTCATGTGCTTATTGAGCTTTGCTTTCTTTACATTATTTTTGATCTATTTGACTATTCATAGGGCCGATATTTCATTCTCCAGACAGCAGTTTAATAGACGTTTAATATAGTTTATCGCTTTGATGGCGCGAAGATGAATTTTTGAACTCTCAGAAAGTGTTATTCCAAAGAAGTACTTTCTGGGAGCAATAAATTTGTCTATTCCTACAAGAGAAGAATAAAAAAAATTTCTTTTGAATAAACAAAGTGTCAAAAAAATTATTTTTATTTTATTTTGGTTATCTTTTCCCGTTTGCACACCTATTTGTCATCGAAATACAACATGACACATGACAAATGACACATGACAGAAACAAAATGACTTCTGATACCGAACCAAGAAAATAATGTAAGGTTTACTTTTTAGTCTATTGGTCAGGTTTGAACTTAAATAACTCAACTTAAAAGTAAGCTGAAAACTCAGATTCATTCAACTTGTCTGATCTAGTTGATGTTAGTTTATTAAAAATGCAGATACACAAAACGGCACTGATTGCGTATTTTTATCTGTGTTATGAATTAATTTTTTGAAGTAAGACTCAATTGTTCCTTGCTGATATAGGGATAAAATTTGAACTTTTTAATAATTTGCAAAAATATTGGTAACGACAGTTGCTTAGGGTCTGGTTCAACTTTGTTCCATGCAAAGAAACTGCAATATATTCTGACGCAGAACTTATGTCTTCTTTAGCAGCATCATCTCGTAAAGATGTGTCCATGTGTGTTTGTAGCTGTTTAATATTGTTATTTATAAATTTCATGAATTTTTTTTGTCAAAATTATAAAATGCAGACGTAGTATCGAAGCCACTAAATGCATGAATAAATCCAAGAAGAATAAATGTTGTCTGTCTGTATAAAAAGGATGAAAACCGACGATAAATGTCTATGTTCAAGTGACAATGTTTCGGTGAAATTCAAACATAGAAAGTATTTCTGATAAAGCATTTTAAAGAAAATTTTATTTACTTTCTTTTTTATGGAGCATTGTCTTTACCTATCTGCCACCAGAAAGAAATGCCATTAAAAAAACTGACAAAACTCAAAAACTGGAAAAAATTGACTTTTTTTTGTCGGGAATTTTACTATTTTGGATAAAAAAATTTCATTCATAATTTTTAAAAAGATGCATTTCGATGGGAAAATTTGCTCTCTATAAAAAACCTTGGAATTGCATCAAAATTTTTCTTCGTTTTCGAGATATGTATATTGAAAAAACGAATGAAGATGGTTTAGAACCTAGTATATCTCCTATTTGCACCCTCTAATTTAATAGTTGTTTCGGTTTTTTCTTTAAAATTAGCCCATTAATCGATTCATGCAGTAAAAGTCCATTCAATTTCGAGTTCCTTAAGAAGTGACATAAATCAGTAGACTCTGGATACATATTTCATTGTTCATCTCCAGTCGCCAAATTTCCCTTTTTCTTTCGATATCCTCAAAAAAAAAAAGGAAAATAAAGTTGTTGCTCATTCATTTAAAGAAAGTTAATGTGGTTATTAATATGTTTTATTTTTGAATAAAGTTGCCTCCTTAAAGGAGTTCAGCTTCTGATTTCGATAAAGCACTCCGTCAGCGGTGTATTTCCTATGTTTTAGTGCTTTAAACTATTTTTTCAAAGAAAAAAGTGTTAACCATGATCAATTAATTTATAAATTAAACATTAACAAACAAGTTTTGTTATTGTCTTGGTTTTTTGTCCTGGAGTTGTATTGTTTAAAAATACAAAAAACCTTAAAAGAAAGAAATTTCTTTATGGCATGTTGAATGATCGTGAAGATCAACCTCAACTCCAAGTTTGCGTTTCGGATCCAACTTATGAGACCATTGCCGTACTTGGGTGAAACGCAAACATGGAGTTGAGGTTGATCTTCACGATCATTCAACATACCTTAAAGAAATTTATTTCTTTTTTGGTTTTTGTACAATTAATTTAGTAATTTTATATTCAAAAAGGAAGGGATAGGAATGTAGAGATATTATTCAGTTGTTGTCGGAAGGAATTCGTTTCACACAGGTGTTTTAAAACAGCACGTCTAATTTGTAATTGTCTTGTTTGTTTTTAATTTCTGAGTTTAAAATTAGAGTCTCTGATTGAACAGCTTATTTTAAAAGACTATGAATGAATACATTTACAGCATTTACGAGAAATCTTAGCAATATTCCTTTTTGAAAAATTTTGATGAGCTTTCCTTCTCAAGTGAGAATAAAAGAGTTCCTCTCTAATGTCGCAAGATTTAGTTTTTTAAACATGGTTTGTGATGTTTTAAGATTCTGAACAGTAAAAATATTTATTTTCAATAAATCAAACATATAAAAATTAGAACAATTTGATAACAATAAAATAAACAAAGTATTTAAAAACAAAGTATCAAATCTCAACTTTCAACACCCCCACTAGATTTTGTTGTTATGTTTTGTAGCAGGGAGTCCTTTGGTTAGAACATCAGCAGGCATCTCTTCAGTTTTCAAATATAATACTTCTAATTTACTTTCTTCTATAAGATATCGAATGAAATGATGCCTTATGTCGATGTGCTTTGAACGTGAGTGATAAACGTTGTTTTTAGATATGTTTATTGCACTCTTGTTATCGCATTGCAATATAAGTTGTTGATTCCAATGAATTAGTTCTTGTAATAAAGATTGAAGCCAAAGTGCTTCTTGAGATATTGAGGCTAAAGCCATATACTCAGCCTCTGTGGTGGAGAGAGCGACAGTAGGTTGTTTCTTTGAATTCCACGAAATAGGTCCTCTTTGGTATTTAAAGAGATAACCTGTAGTTGATTTTCTGTCATCTGAGTCACTAGCCCAGTCAGCATCCAAAAATCCTTCTAAACGTCCTTCAATGTCTAGAGTGTATTCTAGCTTGTAGTTTATTGTTCCTTTAATGTAACGGAAAAGTCGTTTAACCGCTATCCAGTGAGATTTTGAAGGATTATTAATAAATCTTGATAAAGCCCCCACTGCGAAGGATAAATCTGGGCGACTAACTTGTGCTGTGCATATACAATACTTCCAATAGCTTCTTGATATGGAACGGTTTTCATGTAGTCAGTTTCGTCTTTGCTTTGTTGATGTGTTTCTTTTATAAGCTTTTGGTTAATATCTAAGGAACTGCATACCGGATTACAATCCTCCATATTAAATCGCTTGAGCATATTCTTTAAGTATGTCCGTTGGTCTATCCATAACTTTCCCTTTTCTCGATCGCGAGTTATTTGCATACCAAGCACAAATTTAGCTTCTCCAAAATCTTTCATCTCGAATGATTTAGCCAAATTTTCTTTGATAATTCTTTTTTCATCTTTGTTGTTTGTAAAAATCAGGATGTCGTCTACGTAAATAGCGACGAAAGTCTTATCTGTGCTGTTTGTCTTGTAATAAATACACGGATCGGTTTTGGATTGTTTAAGTCCAATTTTCTTTAAAGTTTCATCCAATTTCTTATTCCAAACTCTGCTAGCTTGTTTGAGGCCGTACAGTGATTTCTTGAGTTTACATACTTTATTTTGAACATTATCAAAACCTTCAGGAAGATTCATGTAAATCTCTTCGTTAAGTTCACTTTGCTCTTAAGCGAGGTACTCCCTCGCATAATTTTTATGGTATCACAATGGACCTAATATTGGTCTAAGTGTGTCGGGTGTATTCCTGGCAGCCATTGTAACCTAACCTAACCTCACTTTGCAGGAAAGCAGTCACAACATCCATTTGATCGATATCCAAATCATATCGTACAGCCAAACTTAAAAGTACCCTTATGGACGTGTACCTTACGACGGGAGAAAATGTTTCTTGATAATCGATCCCTTGACGTTGCGAATACCCCTTAACGACCAATCTAGCTTTATATTTTTCGACATTACCACTTGCATCTTTTTTCGTCTTGAATATCCATTTGGAATTTATGGCTTTCTTTCCTTTTGGTAGTGAAACTATTTCCCCATGTGTCATTTTTCAAAAGAGCTGTATATTCATCGTTCATTGCTTTTTTCCAGTCAGACATATGTTCGCTCTTCATTGCCTCAGCGACTGTCCTTGGATCTTCATTGTCGTTAGCCATGTACGATAGGTAACCGTATCTTTCAGGTGGATTTCTTATTCTGGTGGATCGTCCTATTCCTCTGGCAGATATGATTCCTTCTGAAGATTCTTCAACAATGAAATCATCTTGGGCATCCAGAAAACTGTTTTCACTTGCCGTTTCGTCACTTATTTCGATTGATATTTCATTGTTTGAATCCGCTGATGAAATTTTGTCTTCATTCCCCACTGAATCATATCCTGTAAAAATATCACAATAAGATGTATCGTTTGTCTCACCATCCTTTGGAAAAATTTGCTCATGGAAAACTGCATCTCGACTTATTACGACTTCTTTTTTCTTTACATCGTAGAAGCGATATGATTTTGAGTGTGTGCAGTATCCGACAAAAATTACTTCTTTTCCCTTGGCATCGAGTTTCTTCCGCTTTTCTTTTGGAATGTGAATAACTGCTTGACAACCGAAAACCTTAAGATGCTGCAGATTCACTCTTCTTCCACTCCAGATTTCTTCAGGTGTTTTTTCTTTTGTACCTTTGCAAGGTGTTCTGTTTGTTAAATAAACGGCCGTATTTGCAGCTTCGGCCCAAAATCGTTTGTGTAAACCAGACTCGATGAGAAGGCAACGTGCTTTTTCGATTATGGTTCTATTCATTCTCTCTGCCAACCCGTTTTGTTGTGGAGAATATGGAACCGTTGTTTGATGTTGAATGCCTGCATCTGCTAGAATCTTCTTCATCTTAAAATTACAATATTCCTTTCCATTGTCACTTCTAATGGCTTTTATTTTGTTACCAGTCTGATTTTCTACAAAATTTTTGAACTCAAGGAACTTTTCCGCTACCTCATTCTTGCTTTTAATGAAAAACGCAAAGACTTTTCTTGAAAAATCATCAATGAATAAAAGCATGTACTTTGAACCTCCAATTGATTTTTGTTCAATCGGACCACAGAGATCTGTATGTATCAGTTCTAAAATTGATTCTGCCCTGTTACCAATTGAGTTAAAAGGCTGGCGTGCCATTTTACCTTTGATACGAGTGATGCAATTGATTTTTGAGCTATCGCAATCAATATTCTGCACCACTTTCGGAATCATAGCTTGTGTGGTTTCAATACTTGGATGTCCAACACGCTTGTGCCAAAGTTCAAAGTGTGAAGTTACATTTTTTGTAAAATATGCACTTTGGTTGTGTGGTCTGTTGAGTCGGAACATATTGTTCACCAAGCTTGCAGTTGCAACAACATTACCCCTTTGGTCTTTTACTAAACTTCCATTCTTGGAAAAAATCATTGAAAAACCCTTCTGAATAATTTTCGAGACAGATAAAAGATTAATGCATAAGTCAGGAACATGAAAGACTTCTAAAAATTCAACCTCACTTTCTTTGAATTTTCCAATAGATACCTTCATATCGACTCTACCTATACCTTGGACTTGCATTTTTGAATTATTTGCAACAATTACCTCAGAACTAAGATTTTCCATCTTACTTGAAAAGCATGCACTATTTGAGCACATGTGAGCTGACGCTCCCGAGTCAAAATACCATTCTTCTTTTTCAAGAGCCGAGACAGAAAAACATCCTAACATCGCATTCTTCTTTTCTTGAAGGTTCTTATTCTTTTTTGGACATTTAGTAGCAATATGGCCAAATTCGTTGCAGTTGTAACATTTAGGACCCTTAAAGTTCTTATTCCCAAAGTTTTTCTTGTTCTTGCCAACAAAAGCAGTATCTTGACTTGAATCCAGATTAATGTCTTGAAGAATTTTGGTTTTAATACTGTCTCCTGTAATAAGAATCCCAGAGCTTTGGATTCCCATTGTCATTGGCTTGTATTCTTCGGGAAGACCAGCTAGAATCATTGATCCTATCCATTCTTCATCTAGGTTGAGACCAACAGACCTGAGCTTGTATGATGTATTTAACACATCGTTAACGTACGCATCTACGGTAGAAAAATCTTTCAATTTTGTAGAACAAAACTTTTGGATGAGCCCAACTCTCCTCACAAGACCAGAATCTTGAAAAATTTTCTGAAGAGAATCCCAAATCTCCTTAGCGCTTTTGCAATGTCTTATATGAGGATAAATGGATGTTTCAACAAGCAATATAAGCTCCGATTTTGCGTTTAAGAGCTTCGTTGCATCCTTATCCGTCTCACTACCTTCAGAAACAGCCGTCCAAAGTCCTTTCATTTGGAAATAAGATTCAACGGAAAATTTCCAGTCTTCGAAGTTTTCGCTTCCCCGAAGCTTTTCAATACTGAATTTCGTTTCAGACATCTTTTCCCAATACAAATTTCCTTATTATTTTGTATTTAGTTCGTGATAAGGCCCATAACCTGATGTTTTAAGGTTCTGAACAGTAAAAAAATTTATTTTCAATAAATCAAACATATAAAAATTAGAACAATTTGATAACAATAAAATAAACAAAGTATTTAAAAACAAAGTATCAAATCTCAACTTTCAACAGTTTGTATTGAAAAATAGTAGCAAAACGGTGCTGTACTTATTCGCAGAGAGCTACGTGACTTACAGTTTTTAATTCTGATTTCTTTATTTAAATGTATACCTAGGTTCGTTCAAAACTTCTGAGAACAAATATTCACCGAATTTCTTGAAATTTGTAATAGAGAAAATTTTAATATCCCCTACAGCTTCATAAGAAAAAAAAAATCACAAGAAAAAGTATCGAAATGGCTCCTTGAACCGACTGATTCCAGTTCAAACCCCTTTTTCGTTTCCTTTTTCCTAGCTGCGATTTTTTTTATCGCTTTTTAAAGCTCACAAAACTTAATGATTATTACCAATTAAATATTTGTGAAGCAAATAAGACATCAAAGTCATAGAAAACTTTTCGAAGCTAAAAATCATTCAAATAAATAAACAAACATTGACCAAAGGCATTAGTCAATAATTCTTCCCCTGAAATTTCCCTAAGACTGCCAGCGTTTAGGTATTTTTTAAAAGGAATGGTTATTATTATACCTGTAAAAAGACCAATGGTCGAATCACTTCCATCTGAAATTGCTTATGCGAATATGTTTTTCAGAGAACCATTTTTCATTAACTTAAACGCTTACTGGTCGAGAGACTTCCAATCAACTTGATATCTGCACAAACAAACAACTTTTGGTGTTTGCTCCCTCGAATTATCTTTTAAAATAAACCTAATTTTCTGCTGTCTTAAGTAAAGTAGAACCATTCAGCGTTGGTTTTTCTTTCTTAATATTTGTTTTGTCTGAGCAAAGCCATTTCCTTTCACTTTTTTCCTTTCGTTAGAAGAAAAAACTTCACCATCTTAAGCAGATAAGTAGGTAGTAAAATAATCAAAAAGAAAAGAGAAAAAAAACAAACAATAATCAAATTTTCTGTTCATTTCCTGCTATACACCCAAAGGTGAGCCAAGAAAAAAAAAAAACAATCAAAAGAGAAACTCCCCTCCAAATCATAGAGGGATAAGACTTCCTGCCTTTGGATGTCGCGCAAGCCAGCGGAGTGCCACCATCGACTTAACTTCATTGCTTATTCCCTTCTTGTTTTTTATGGTTAAAGTTTATGTAGCAATTTTGAGGATAAAAAAATTTATTCAACTTCTAAGGACATCTGACTAAGAAGGTAAAACCCTCTGCTCTTATAGCCATAGCCAGCCATACCAAATACTTACCCTCCATACGGCCAGCCAGTTGACACAATCTAAAGGAAGTTAAGGTGATGTACAAAATGGGGTCGTGGTTGAATCACCTTGCGGCTCTGGGTATGGCAAAAAGCTTTTTGCACAGAAAAGTTCTCCCCTTACATTGAGACAATGGTGTGAGTTCAATTGGCTTTCTTTATGGAACTTATTTAGTAGTCTCTTCCGGAGTGTACTTCTGATTTATGGTTGACAATAAGAGGGACAACAAGTTAGTGCGGCTACTGTGAGCTTAGGTGGATTCTGTTATTGTTTCTCTCATAATTTTGGCCATTTGAAAAGTGGAGTGAGGTAATCCAGTCAAGAAGTTTGTTGTCATCAAAGAGAAACATTTGTGACGATAAATCAACAACTTCCGAGTAAAACTCATGCAATGTCACACGTGCGGTTGGTATTGCGTGGTAGCACTTCTATGCATGGTTGTTCGTTGGAACCTTTTTCGCTTGTGATTTTCCGTCCATGAAAACTAAACTCTGATTTTTATCACAGCGCAGTGTTACGGTAAGGGTAGAGCATTGAGTTATAAATGACAGAAGCTCTATTTCTCTTTCTCCACGCCGCGCAGCGCCGGCCGTCACCACTTCTTGATAAACTACTCTAACATTTGAATTAATGGCCGAGTTGGTTGTAGGATCACATAAAAAAGTGTCATTTCTTGAATAACGAAGGAATCCTTAGCCTATCCCAACACGAACTACCCTTGTATACCAAATAGGGAAACATAAATAAAAACAATCAAATTGGTTTCATGAAAGTGTTCAAATTTACTCCTTCAACAGATAATTTCTTTATTTTTGTTTTTTTCATCAGGAGTGCAAAATAACAAAATTGACTTCCTGGATATATAGAAAGTCCTCTGTCCTCACCCTCCACACTGAGTGTGTGTTTTAATGGGCTGTTTAAAAAGAAAAACAAATTAATTCAACACGATGAGTTCTTCTTAAAATGATTAAATGTTAATTTTAATAACGGAAGTTGAAATCCATTAATGTTTTTGAGTTTTCCCGTGACACATCTCTTTATACTTTTTTTTTATACTTGGCTTATAACAGGCAGCTTAACGACTCTACGCAGAAGGATGCTGTTTGTGTACAGAACTCTGGATGATGAATGTGTATATACGCTTGTTAAAGCAAATCAGTTAATATTTTCGTTGTTGTTGATGTAATTAAGTGGAGATGATAAAACCGTCCCGAGAGGAAGTTCTATATTTGCAAGAGTTTTATTTGCTTGTAGGTAGAAACATAATATCCATGGCATTATGGGTATGGTATGAAGATGAATTCATATTTGAGAGTATCAGCCTCGGGGAGGATGAATTGCTTTGTTGTAAGATTATTTTGCTTTTATGTTCTCTTTAAAAAAAAGAAAATGGGCGGGGTAAATGTTTACTTTCAAAGCAATTTCATAAGCGTAATGAATTTTTTTGTGTTTTACTCAGGTCGAAGGCACCTTACGGTCTATGGTGTTCTCAGAATTCGACCTTAATTTCTTTTGGCAATGTGTTCTTAGAAGTAACAAAATATATTAAAGGGAGTGTTGGATGGTCAACCCTGCTCTTAAAAATGACATCAAATAGAAAAAACAAAAATATTAAAAAAAATCATTTTTTTCTTGTGAAACTGTATGCCCTGACTTATTTTGTAATCTTTAAATTGAAGGGCAAAGGGCATTAAATTACAGAAGAACCTTAAAGTACCCGTGAAAGGCCAGTAAGTTAGTAAAATATCACTGCAGTTTCTAATCCCAATTGGACTTTCAAAACAAAAATCTTCCCAAATTTCTCCGGGCCAAAGACAAACTTGCTCTTAAAACCTCCAGCAGCTTTTAAGTCGATTCCAAACAGTCCTTATCCCAATCCGAAAAATAACCATGGCCCATCTATTTCTCAGCAAAGAGTTCCTCTTAGTAGAATTAACGAACAACAATCCGCACCCCCACAGAAACATCCTCAACAACGCGTATCCTTCAATATTAACCCGGATCAACAGACCCCTCCATTAAATTTTTCGAATCCAATAAAATCTCCTTCTGTCCCTAGTTTTGACCTCACCTCAGGCGCCAAATATCCAAACTTTATTAGTTCACACATTTTAAACCCAAGCCCATCCCGCTCTCCGCTCGATTCCCCACCAACATTCGATCCTCTATTACCACCTACTGTTAAACTCACGCAACAGTCCCTTACTGAGTCTACCGAGTCCCGTTATGCTCTCTCAAAACTTAGAGATAGTAAGGTGTTTGACAATATTCGTCTGTTCCTGGCATATCTTCACGACAAACCAGACGACATGTGTGTAGACGGTAAAACGAAAAGCTACGTATTAGCGTCTATTCAAAAGGAAGGACTTCCTTCTGATCCTCAACACCTACGGCAGCTCTACAATAAATACCACGAGCTCTTGAATATCTCTTCGTCGCAAGTCTCCAAAGATCTCTTAGCTTTCTCTCGGTACGTTCAGTCCAAAAGAATCTCTTACCTGCAAAGAATCCGTTCCGAAACAGAAAAGTTCTATCGCTCCTAACACTGAATCCAGTTTTCCCCCTTCTAATCTCCACCCTCTGTCTTTTTATTACCAAAACGTAAGAGGTCTTCGTTCAAAAACTCACTCAGTTTACTTGCAGTCTCACAATCTTCCCTTTGACATATTTGCACTTACTGAAACAAACCTTTCCCAGGACATCAAAAGTCAAGAGCTGTTTCCTTCGTTTTTCAATGTCTTTCGTGATGATGAACAACCTCATAGCGAAACCCCAAATAGAGGCGTCCTAATCGCTGTCCATAATAAATACGAATCTTCCTTCGTTTCATCCTCCTCTTCCAAACTACTAGACTACATCTCTATCAAACTAACATTCTCTAATCAGTCCATCTTCCTGATGTGTTTCTACATCCTTCCCGGCGAACCAACAGACTCGTACAAATTGGTTGTTGCTGCTATCGATACAGTGCTTGACATCTCAGAAGCACAAGATGAGATAATCATTTTCGGTGACTTCAATCTTCCCTATCTTCAATGGAACACTTCAGAAGATCAAATTGCTTTCACTCCCTCACCCGTTTCCCTCAAAGAATGTGTCTTCGTGGACGGTCTTACTGATTCAAGCCTTTCTCAAATGAGTGGTATCAAAAACTATATGGGCCGGCAGCTTGATCTTATTTTCACTTCCGACCCCATTAACTCATCTGTCTCAGAAACCACATCCCCATTATCTACTACTGACAACTTTCACCCGCCTCTCACTCTCTCTTTTTTTATAACCTTACCTTTTCATCTACCTAGCCCAAATAAGTATTCGTTCAACTTTCGTAAAGCTAATTTCAAGAAAATCAATGAAATCCTCTCTAATACCTCATTCGACTTTAATAATCTCTCAATGAATGACGCAACTAGTCAGTTTTACGAGAAATTGTTGCACTGCATAAATCTCTATGTTCCCCTTTCGCGTGATAAGTCCTACTCAACATCCCCTCCCTGGTACAATCATAGACTACGTGAGCTACGAAACAAGAGAAATAAGCTCTGGAATAAATTTCTACGCTCCCGTTCAGTTTTTGATTACTCTGATTACATTGGAGTGTTTTATAAATTTTCCAACCTCAATGAAGCTCTTTACAATGACTTTACATCCACCACCCAAGCTAATCTAATCTCGGAGCCAAAATCGTTTTATAAGTTTATCAATTATAAAAAGAAAAATGATGGTTTCCCTCCTTCTCTGCACTACGAAAGCCAATCTTCCAACCAACCAACAACAATCGCAAATTTTTTTGCAAGTTACTTTAAACTGTCTTTTGCCCAAAAAACCCCAGATCTAGACCAGACTTACTTTTCCTATCTTCGCCATTTCTCTACAGGGCCTTCTAATCTAAGCTTTAATCAGTCAACTGTTCTTAATGGTCTCCTCAAACTCAAAGACGAGTATAATCCAGGTCCACATGGCATTCCTGCTATTTTGCTTAAAAAATGTTGTTCGAGTTTAGCCCTTCCTATCACTAACCTATTCAAACTTTCCCTTTCAAGTGGTGTTTTTCCGGACTTATGGAAAACATCTGTTATTTCACCTATCCATAAAAAAGGCCCCAAAAACCTAATTTCTAACTATAGACCCATAGCCAAACTCTCTCATATCCCTAAGCTTTTCGAAAGCATTCTGTATGAAATACTTTCTTTCCAGTGCAAATCAATGATATCCTCCAAGCAGCATGGTTTCTGTAAGGGAAGGTCTACAACTACTAATCTAGTTGAGTTTGTTTCCTTCTCTCGTTCTGCGATGGAAAAAGGAAACGAAGTAGACGTCATTACCACAGATTTCAGCAAAGCTTTCGACAAAATCTCTCACACTTTAATCCTCTTTAAACTTTCCTTCCTCGGATTCAGCCCTATCCTACTCAAATGGATATCTTCATATTTGGATAACCGCCAATATAGAGTTCGTTTCCGTTCTACTCTTTCAGTTCCTTTCGTGGCAACCTCCGGTGTGCCCCAAGGCAGCCATCTCGGACCCCTTTTTTTCATTCTTGCCATTAATGATGTCGAACAGATCATCCAATATTCTTCTATCTCACTTTACGCGGATGACGCTAAAATTTTCAAAGTCATCACCTCCGATCGAGACTCTCTCCAGCTTCAAAATGACCTCGATTCATTCGTCTTTTGGTGTTCTAAAAACTTTCTTGAGTTAAACATTGCCAAATGCGAAGCAATAACTTTTTCTCGTAAAAGTAATAAACCTCCCCCCAGACCCTATTATCTTCAGAACATTTCCATAAACCGTGTGCAGCGTATCCGAGATTTAGGAGTTCTCTGCGACAGCGAATTAAATTTTCGTTCTCATATTGACGAGGTAATATCAAGAGCTAATTCCGCCCTTGGTTTTATCAAGAGATGGTCCAAAGAGTTCCATAACCCCCTTGTTACAAAATCCCTCTATATTGCCTATGTTCGCCCTCTCCTAGAGTATGCATCGCAAGTGTGGGCTCCATATCAAGCGGTTCATATCTCTAGGATCGAAAGTGTTCAACGTCGTTTTCTGCTGTTTGCCCTTCGGGATCTCTACGATGTTAGAAACTTTCTCACCCTGCCTCCTTACCGCGAACGTCTCGCAATCCTTAATCTCCACTCCCTAGAAAACAGAAGGAATGTTTTTGACATCATATTCATTCACCGACTTCTTACTGGTAACACTGACTGCTCCCCCCTTTTAGATCTTATCTCCTTCAACACTAATCCCCGAAACGTAAGATCTTCCCGATTTTTTTTCCTTCCTGCTCATCGTACATCCTATGGTCTCAACGAACCCCTAACCCGCATGATGAGTAAGATTAACTCTGTTCCTTTTCTTTTCGACCTTAATATTTCAAGTTCTTGTCTGAAAGTCCTCCTTTTAAACCATTTCTCATCCCTGTAGTTTAATTTAGCTTTAATTAGTGTTAATTAGTTTAAGTTTAGTATGTTTAAGTTATTTTAAGCTTGTATTAAGCTAATAAATGGGGCAGTAGCCCCACCAAAATTAAAATTGCGTTTAAGGTAAAATTCTTCATATTAACCTCAAACTGAATCAGTGACCTAATCAACAACTCAAAAAAATATTTCACAGGTGTACACTCAAGTGTTGGCGCTTACACGACTGCAGCCGACCTTATTTCGTAGTTCAGAATGCAGCTGTGACGTGTGACGTGTTTTTCATTTCCCAGCTGGGGTAATACTCACGGCGGGCCAGGGTTTGGTGAATAAAACACCAAAACTTCACAAGGTCAGAAATTCTCCTTTATTAGAACTTTCTATATTTGATACTATAATTAACAAAAGTAATGTAATTCGGGTATCGTTTGTTGCGGTAGTTTCGGCTTATCAGCTACCGTACCGTGGACGGTAATCTTCGCGGCTTCCAGGGTTCTTGGCAGGTTAGCTACCTTAGTCTGGGTACTCTTCTTAGTCGCGTAGTGGCTATGGGAGAGAAGTAATTAATAGTTATCAAGTTAGTTGAGGTTACTGCCTCTAGCGGCACAATCCTTTATGACCATTCACCCTATAGGTATCCAAAGGTAAGTCGGAGCGCGTAGGCGTCTGAAGACCCTAGCAGGTTGAAACACGAGCGTCCGAAGACCCTGGTAGGGTGAAACACGAGCGTACGAAGACCTCGGTGGGGTGAAACACGAGCGTCCGAAGAACCCGGTAGGGTGAAAGACGAGCGTCCGAAGACCCCGGTAGGGTGAAACACGAGCGTACGAAGACCTCGGTTGGGTGAAACACGAGCGTCCGAAGAACCTGGTAAGGTGAAACACGAGCGTCCGAAGACCCCGGTATTGTGAAACACGAGCGTCCGAAGACTACGATATGAAATTTGGGAATTTGTGAGTCAAAATGAAGGAAGGAGCATATTGCGACATGCGCAGGTCACTTCCACTCGTGTGTATGGTTTTGACCTTAAGATAGAAAAGAACGACTGTTTGAAGCAACCAATTTGTAGCGATAATGAGACTTAAATGCCAACAAAATTTTACAAAATCTTCGTTATGTAAATAACTGCACAGTCACCCTACCTTCAAAATACTATTATGAATAGAGGAGAACAACTAGAGAGTTTCATTTACTGAAGAACATAACACCCCTATTACAGATGACAACCCAACTGAAAACTGGGTTATGTGCCCGTGTTATATATATGAGAAGACAACCCAATAATAGTTGAGTTGTCATCCATAATAGGGGTATAAATCATGCTCAAGGATATTTTCTTGTTGATGATGTCAAAAACCTGTGTAGGTAGGCCACATCGATAGTGGCAGTATTGTGACTGTTTTCTTCTAACTAAGCACAAGTATGCGGCCTCGAAATTGAGATAGCCAGCTAAAAAAACAAAGGTAGACCGTTTTGGCCAGACAAGATACCATTTGAGTTTTTATAAACTAATGGGAATGTATCTAACGATGCTTATATCCCAGCTTATTGGAGGTGAGATCGACTGACAAGCCATCAGTTAAGAAAAAATCACTTTTTTCCAAGGTAGTAAGGTAGGCGTTGGTGATACGAAAGTAATAGTGACAATCACCTTTCGACCAAGCTGATGTCTCGATATTTGACGATAATTCGGTTACTTGATGACTAGCGCAATAATTTCGTCGATCAAAGTTCGACTACAGATGTATCGAAAGAATACAAAAAAGACCCCTGATGTATTAGATGATTTGTATATTTTGCTGACACAGTTCAAAAAAGCGTTCTATAGATTAAATTATGACGTTACTTTAAAGACGATTGCATAGCGTTTAAACATCGTCAAAACATTGCTTTATGTAACTTCACCCTGAACAATTCAACGAAAGCTATTTAAATATTTCATGCCTTTTATTGTCTTTTCGTTTTTAGATACTTTTTTGAAACTTAAGTTTTGAACGAAGATCTTCTCGCTAAAGTGTAAAGTTAAGCAATGAGGGCGCGGAGGAGATGCATTTTTTTTGTGACTATCAAGGATATGTACAAAGAAGTAGTGGCAATGGAAAAATGCGTTCAGCTAGAGTCAACAAAGAACTCCAAATAACAGTACATGTACTCTACACACCGAAGCAGGAGTCCTTTGCCATTGAATTGTGCTCTTGACAGCCTCCGTCGAATGTAAGGAAATCAACAACAATATGCATTAGTTGTTTTTTGCAAACGATGGAATCATTATCAGCGAGCTGTGCATCGAATGTACATTTAAGAGGAAAGAAGGACCTGTATTAAGCTATTAGGTGAATATATCCTTACTTGTTCTGCTCATTTTCTGATCCGAAAATGCCGACCTCAAAAAATATATGGTGTCCCAAATTTGAAACTTCAAAATACTCGGGATCAGTGATAGCGAGACAACTTTGATGACTACATAAACAGTCGGAAAGCTTAGAGTGGATGAAATGGGGAGAAAACTCCTGTATTATCTGTTTTCAAACATTCTTCCTAGGCTGAGGTAAGGACTTTCTACAGCACGTTTTTTCTTATATGTTGCAGATAATGGTGAAAGATGTGCAAAAAGTCTATATAAACATCAGAAGACTCAGTCTTTGAAATATTCCAAACAGGTCGGCTGATGCCTTCTTTTGAAAATCTTTCGAAAATACTGGATCTGACGAGCTCTTACTTCACATTTTGTACCCTACAAGCTACAAAAAGAGGAAATGGTGCTCGTAACGTAATGGCAAGCGTGTCCGCCTGTTCGAAGTCCCAGAAACATAAAAAAATAAAGTTTTTCCACGGGTATCTTCTTTCGCAAGGAATTGGCAAGCCCTTCGAGAGTAATTTGCTACACTGCCATGAAAAGCGCTTCTTCGATTAAAAGTGCGGGATCGGTAAATAATTGTTGATCCCTTCCATTGCCTAGATATGGCTGATATTTTATTTATTATCTTAGGAAGAGGAAGAGGAAGAGGAAGAGGAAGAGGAAGAGGAAGAGGAAGAGGAAGAGGAAGAGGAAGAGGAAGAGGAAGAGGAAGAGGAAGAGGAAGAGGAAGAGGAAGAGGAAGAGGAAGAGGAAGAGGAAGAGGAAGAGGAAGAGGAAGAGGAAGAGGAAGAGGAAGAGGAAGAGGAAGAGGAAGAGGAAGAGGAAGAGGAAGAGGAAGAGGAAGAGGAAGAGGAAGAGGAAGAGGAAGAGGAAGAGGAAGAGGAAGAGGAAGAGGAAGAGGAAGAGGAAGAGGAAGAGGAAGAGGAAGAGGAAGAGGAAGAGGAAGAGGAAGAGGAAGAGGAAGAGGAAGAGGAAGAGGAAGAGGAAGAGGAAGAGGAAGAGGAAGAGGAAGAGGAAGAGGAAGAGGAAGAGGAAGAGGAAGAGGAAGAGGAAGAGGAAGAGGAAGAGGAAGAGGAAGAGGAAGAGGAAGAGGAAGAGGAAGAGGAAGAGGAAGAGGAAGAGGAAGAGGAAGAGGAAGAGGAAGAGGAAGAGGAAGAGGAAGAGGAAGAGGAAGAGGAAGAGGAAGAGGAAGAGGAAGAGGAAGAGGAAGAGGAAGAGGAAGAGGAAGAGGAAGAGGAAGAGGAAGAGGAAGAGGAAGAGGAAGAGGAAGAGGAAGAGGAAGAGGAAGAGGAAGAGGAAGAGGAAGAGGAAGAGGAAGAGGAAGAGGAAGAGGAAGAGGAAGAGGAAGAGGAAGAGGAAGAGGAAGAGGAAGAGGAAGAGGAAGAGGAAGAGGAAGAGGAAGAGGAAGAGGAAGAGGAAGAGGAAGAGGAAGAGGAAGAGGAAGAGGAAGAGGAAGAGGAAGAGGAAGAGGAAGAGGAAGAGGAAGAGGAAGAGGAAGAGGAAGAGGAAGAGGAAGAGGAAGAGGAAGAGGAAGAGGAAGAGGAAGAGGAAGAGGAAGAGGAAGAGGAAGAGGAAGAGGAAGAGGAAGAGGAAGAGGAAGAGGAAGAGGAAGAGGAAGAGGAAGAGGAAGAGGAAGAGGAAGAGGAAGAGGAAGAGGAAGAGGAAGAGGAAGAGGAAGAGGAAGAGGAAGAGGAAGAGGAAGAGGAAGAGGAAGAGGAAGAGGAAGAGGAAGAGGAAGAGGAAGAGGAAGAGGAAGAGGAAGAGGAAGAGGAAGAGGAAGAGGAAGAGGAAGAGGAAGAGGAAGAGGAAGAGGAAGAGGAAGAGGAAGAGGAAGAGGAAGAGGAAGAGGAAGAGGAAGAGGAAGAGGAAGAGGAAGAGGAAGAGGAAGAGGAAGAGGAAGAGGAAGAGGAAGAGGAAGAGGAAGAGGAAGAGGAAGAGGAAGAGGAAGAGGAAGAGGAAGAGGAAGAGGAAGAGGAAGAGGAAGAGGAAGAGGAAGAGGAAGAGGAAGAGGAAGAGGAAGAGGAAGAGGAAGAGGAAGAGGAAGAGGAAGAGGAAGAGGAAGAGGAAGAGGAAGAGGAAGAGGAAGAGGAAGAGGAAGAGGAAGAGGAAGAGGAAGAGGAAGAGGAACTCCAGTCACAACCTGTTATCAGCTCTCAGAGAATGGTGTAAAGCTAAGGCGAAAAAATATAATCATGATTTTTCTGTTCCTTGTAAGACTCTCGTGCTTGTCGTGTCAGTTATGAAAGGTTTTTGTCGAATAGTTTTGTGAAAAATAATTAATATTACTCTTTGTATCTTTTGTGGTATCATTTGTAAAGGGAAGCTGTAAGGATGTGTAACATTTTTCCATTCACTTGCCCGCGTAAACTGATTGGAATGTCTTCGTGAAATGAAATCAAGCCATTTTACAATATTGGTTTGTAAAATTTGGGTGACATTTTGAAAAGACAGCGCTGACACCAACACAAGCTACAAATTTTCCATCACCTCATTTTTCGCAAATGATAATTTAAGTGTTTCACATACATGCATATGTGGTACCCGTGGTGCGATGGTTAGCATGTCCACCTGCTAACCCAGAGGTTCGAGGTTCGAATCCCAGCAGAGGCGCAAAAATGTTTTTTCCCGGGTATCGCCTTTCGTGAGGAATTGGCAAGTCCTCCGTTAGTAAATTCATGCCATGAAAAGCGCTTTCTCAATTAGCCGTTCGGATCCGGCATAAAATTGTAGGTCCCCTCCATTCCCTCACAAGGCATGGTTGTGAGAAATGCGCTAGGCCCAGGGGCTCCTCGCTCTGTAGCGCCACCCTATTTATTTATTTTTTTATTTTTTATACATGCATTTGCCACTCACAAAATTTTCAGTGCTGGTAAAGTTATTTGAAAGTGCTTACTGGTTTGTGAAGTAAATGAACATAATTCCACAACGTCGGGCAAAAGGTCACCGTGAGATGATCCAGCCACAGAGTTGAGCTTAGAGGAGAGATGAGTTAGAGGCTCAGGTAGCTGTGTAGAAGTCACCCAAAAGTTCTTAGATCACTCGATCCGGTGTAACATGACACCTAGCTTGAAATTTCATTTCGATTCGATCCGATTGCCCGATCCATTGGTGTAAATTGGGTGATGTACTCCATTAGAAAAAAATCATTTGGTTCGGGTCGGCAGGAAAAACGTCTACGATAAATCTGTATTCCTGATTGTCATTTACCGATTGGTGCCATTCGGCATAATGTGGACGCAGTTTAAAGACGCGTTCCCGCAATGTTCTTCATCTTCACCGAAAGCCGACCCGAGTTCCAACCAAATGAAATGGATGCGATTGACGCTCGGCGTGCACATCATAGGCCACTGCAATAAAGCTTTTCTTTTTTAAAATTTCTTGTTGTAATTCAATTCAATTACAACTCCTGGACAAAACAAAAACAATAACAAACATTTGTTTGCTATTTTTCTTTTAAGCTGAATAAAGCTGGCAGTGTTTTTAAATAAATGATTCCCAAGTTTAAAATATTAGAAAATTTACGAAAAACGGCGGATTCCTACGAAATATGTATTTACTGTTTTCTCCTACATTCATACGGAATAATTAATTGTGTGTCAGAATTCTTGTGAAAAATGTAAATGTAGTCGCGGTAAATATTACTTCTTACTTTGAGAATCAATAAACTCAAAAACAAAATAATAGCAAACAGTACCGAAAGTTCTACACCTACCCACTTAACAACAACTGTTGGCCTCTGACACATTAAAGGCGACTGCAGGACTCAGACAGGCTCCATTTGGTATCATGAATTAAACCTCAACGGTGCGTGTGATACATGAAGCCTTAGCAATAACACATAGTACCATGTTCGAGTACATTTGTGTTGTTCCCAGAGTTAGATGCCATGAAAGACGATGTAACTTGATGTCCTTTGACATCACTGATATCGATTACCTTGCACAACACCGTACACTCAAGTTTCTGAGAACTGACAGTCCCTTGAGTGGCCCCGTTTAAATTTGAACGCACATGTGGCGGTGGTCGCTGTTCTATGAGACATTAAAAATCAGCTTTTATTTTAAAATCTTTTCTTTTTTTTATGGGAGAGTTCCTTTTTCGACAGTTTAAGTGCTGGAAAAGTTTTTTTTTTCTCTTTTGTGAATAAGTGGGTATACATGATAATTGGACCTCGAGCTGTAGGCTCGCTCATTGGCAAGTTTTGAGTTATTTAAAAAAATAAAAAATGTCATCCTTTTTGTGATTGGTGGTGATGATAATGGATAACTGAAGCTTTTGTGGAGTTTCTTTAAATCGATAAAAAAGGAAATTGTTTTTATGTCATGACAAGGCTTTCAATTTGTTTCTTTGATTGACGTTTGCCATTACGGACGAAAAATAACGACTTTGTTCTTCTTGGACTGGATTTATAATAAATTTACCATTTCTTTTATGCAGGCAGTAAAAGTGACTTCATTTTTTGTTTTAAGAAAAATTACTTTTCAACTTTGATAAATATGCATAGAGGCATGATGTTGTTAATAAGCCAGATCGATGTCATCAATTATTTTTGCCGCACGCCCAAAGAGCATAGAAACAATCGGTGGCTTCTGTGAGTGAGATTTTAGAGGGGTGGGAAATCAAAACCAATCAACAGAAAACTGAGTCACTTTTAATCTCCAGCTGTTACAGCATCACCATGAGCCTACCTCAAAACTACCTTCAATCGAATCTCAAATAGACTGGAATTTTTTACACGATTAGTTTTTTTTTTTGCAAAATCCCATCGTTATCCCGTGCCTGGAAACAAAAAGAAACTAAACACCCGGTATCGAGTGTATTCGCGGTTCGAGCACATTTCCATTAATTTTTTTTTTTTTTTTGAATAATTTTCCAAAATACAAAGTTTTTGCTGACATCCATTCATTTGCTCAGGGAAATTGTTTCGAAAACTTGAATTACATTGTGAACGTACGAACGATTGGAACTTACTGTGAAGTACTCCCAAGACACGTCGTTCTTTGTATAGTTGCCCGTCCTCGTTGTTATGTCTTTTACGGCTACCAACTAAAACTACTACTACTACGAAAACAAATGTATAAATGCATCGCTCTTTTGTTTCGTTGACTGCAGTAAAAGTTTTCCAAATTGTCTTCCAGATGTGACAGTCGTTGAAACGTACTTAACTGCATACATAGGTGCAACCAGAACCGTAACCATCCCTCTAGCGGATTCTGGAATTTGTCTAAATATGTACCCATGGCAAAAGAGAAGGCCGTCTGTTATATGCATTTTGGGGGATGCAAACTTTAGCTCTGTGGCTTTGAGCTCTTTGAAATAGTTTCGAAATTTACCATTGTGGTTGCTGATGTGTTACGATGTTAGTGGCAATTGCATGTATGTATCTTAGGTTTCTCGTTTACGTTGGAAGGTTTTTGTCATGCCACATTAATGTGGTTCTTGGGCCTTGGCTTTGGTAAAAACTGTTAAGCTCATTGTAATGATGACACGTTAAGCAAACTACTTTGATGTAGGTACTCCAAATAGCACAAACACATGCTTTGTGGTGATAGAGTGTCGTCGCCAAGCAAGGAGGCAGTTTCCATGGGTGCAAAAGCAATGCCTTTATAATGTGGCTTGTAATTAAAGCGATAATAGTGATGAATTGGTCGTCTTTTTGATGACAAGTGTTGGAGTATGAAGATTTTGAATCAGTTTTTGATTATTTTGTGGGTTTTGGTTTTGTTTGACTGATAAATACAACTAAACAATCGTCGTTCAATGCCTTTGAAGTCATTGAGATTTGAGGTACTGAGCACCCACAGTACCTATTCAAAATCTACTTAACTTTCATGACAACAACTTTTTTTTAACAAAAGAAGGAACAAAGTATGTTTTTCTTTTAGCTTTGACAATACAGAGAGAGATGTGCTAAATACAAGATAAAAAAAAAAAACAAAACTTGACGTACTCATACTCATAGGCATGAGTTGTGACTAAAACCTCCATCTGAGATTATCACGTCAAAAGTCTAAAGCTTTTTGAAGTGTTAGAAAGCTCTTTATCTAAGTCTTCCTGTCTTAAGTTGGATTGGAGATTATACAAGGAACTGGAAAATACTTCCAGCGACATTTTGATTACATGGACTACAAACCTCTCCCCTTCTCCGTCCTTTTTTCGCCATACCATTTTTTCGTTATTTGATCTTGGCTATAACATAACTTCGATGAAACGACAGATAAAGGCGTGGTCCATGACAGATTCCTGGTGAGATATGAAACTGCATTTTAAAGACTGCATATTTGAGACACGATTTGTAGATCGTATGAATGTGTGCGTAAACTTGATAGTCCCCAAAGGACACAGACTGAGTGTGACTAGCCATTTCTAGGTTGAGTATGAAATTCACAAAAGGTGGTTTTTGATAATAGAGTACTAAAGGGTTTTCCAATAAGAGTGAAATGATTTCTTTTTTGAAAAAAACACACTTTTTGTTATGGAAATTCAAATATTTTTTATTTAATGTGCAATTCAATCAATTCAATTAAGTTTTAAATAAAACGTCATTCAATTGGCCACCACGACTTCTTCTGCTGCAACAAATTCGATGAACCCAATTTTCGAGCACTTTTTCCACTAAGTCAAGTCGTATATCATGAATGGCACGTTCAATATTACCTTGTAAGGCTTAAAGAGAATCTGGTTTATTTTGAAAGACCAATGATTTCAAATAACCCTACAAGAAATAGTCTGATGGTGTTGAATCACGACTTCAATACAATAAAAAACAAATGACAAATCATGACATACTCAAATGGCCGAAATGCCACTGCAAAATCATATCATACCTATTGGAAAACCCTTTAGTTAATTAGAAAGTTGAGTTATGATATTTTTTTGTGCAAGGAGGAACCATTTTTTGTAAAACTAGAGTTAGTGGGGATAACTAGTTGTGCAGTGACGAGTAAGAACATCAAAGTCTCCCCACCCATCATAAAATGCGATTGAAGAAGAAATCACTTCCAGTCAATTTACATCAAAAGTGAGTCCAACTACACCCGTAGCACCTTAAAACTTTCACCCAACTGTGGATGCAGTTTCTATGACTTGCCCGACTGGGAATTACACTCCAAATACGATGCCTAAATGTGGCGATAAATTAAAACACTTTTCGCGAATTTTCGCAAGATTTCGAGTGGTCTGGAAGTAGTAACAAATGTTAGTGACACCACCTCGCAAGGTACAACTGCTGCCATGCTGGCTACAGAGCTACTCTGATTCCGGGGGCTACCAAAATAAGGTTACGGATTGGCCGAAGTTTAAGAGTCGCGTAATTCGCAACAGTGGATGTGATAAGATACTGGTCGAGATTTCAAACCAAAAAATGAGAATGATTAGAGAAGACAATTTTTTCATGAATCAGAAATCATGGCCCATTTCTTGTGTACAGTTAAAAAATATGTTCCACTATGGAACGGATGAGGTTCAAAATAAAATCGTAATCGGTATCATTTTTGCGGAAGAGTAACTTGGAAGCGTGTCTAGTGACCGTTTTATGAAGACATCAACACTAAACTAAATTGGTGCGAAATACCTATACTAAAAAACAACTAGAAAAATTTGGCAACCATCTTTGAAGAAGAAAAAATTCAAAGAAGGCTCGTTCACAGAAGTTCATTAACGATGGTCAAGAACAGCTTTTTATTGACGACATCAAAACTATGCTCAGGTGGTAAGAGTATTTTCATATGGCCTATTGAACGAGCAGCATCTTTTGACTCGCGTCCGACACGTTTAATCCATGGATCAAACTGCGTCAAAAATACACAGACAACTTTCCGTTAGTTCAGGACTGGTCCACTCTTGAATCTGAGCCAGGAAAAGATCGTTATCGAATATTCATGGATGGCTCCAAAACCGGTGTCTTCCAAGCGGAGGTGTATGCTATCCAAATGGATTTAAGCTACATTGCGAACAATGGCTGGATGGGGAGAGGTATTTGTGTTTGCAACGACATCCAAGCTTTTTTTAAGGCCCTTCTCAACCCTCTTACTCGTTCGAAAGTGATCCAGGAATACGGTCGGAATATTTAATTCTTTGAGTATTTTTAGGATTCGAGGCCATGACGTTAGAACTGGAAACGAGATCGCCGATGAACTTGCAAGACAAGGATCTCAGACAGCTCTCTTAGGACCTGAACCGGTGCTTGGTGTACCTCAGTCCTCAATGATTCTGTTACGAGCACAATCGTAAGCGGCATGCAACTACTGGATGCAGACAGACATAATGTATGCTCTCAAACATTCAAAAGAAAAATGCTGCTACGAGACACTTCTGTTTTGCCAAGCATAGCATTTAAACCTGTTGGGCTTAAGTGATACCAAACGCTGTGAATCATGTCGAGAACATGATTACACCGCAGTTGTATCAATTAACAGATACTGGGCGCAGACATTGTGAGGGCTGGTAATATAGGCTTGTTATCATGGCAGCATTATTTGGCTTTTCGTCAGTCTGAAGCATTCCAAATCTCAGTAGGCATACATCAAGAAAGCGTCTTGAGTCCTTTGCTCTTTATTTCATAACTCTCTGATGAAAGAAGTTACAGAACACCAACAACTCTTTGCTTACGGTGGAGCCACCATAAGCGAGGATCCTTAAAATCAAAACAACGAACGCCAAAAGTTTCGGTGCATGGATAGAAGTGAATGCTGTATAAATTAAAAAATTAATAGTCACGTTTTTCTTCAGACACTTGTTGGAACGGAAATGAGTTTTCCAAATATCAGGGATTTATGATCAGTTCTGAAGCAACTTGCAATGATGACACCAACAACAGGATAAGCGTAGGTTGGAAACAGCCCCAACAAAACTCAGCTTTGCGATCGAAACTTAAGCTGATGGGAAGATTCTATACATGGATGTTGTGTGTCTAGCACTCACATACGGGCCACGAAGTTTGTTAGACAACGTACAAAATCAAAGGAAGTAAGTTGATGATAACTACATATTGCAACTGCATCGTATTGGAAATACCAAGATCTGCAGTGAAGTCAAAAACCTATCTTGCAGAATATTCAGCACGACCGACCAGTTCTGCTGGTTTGGCTATGTTCAAAGGATAGATCAGAAGAACCCCTTCAAAAATGCCAAAGTTTCAACACATATTGCGAAAATGGAAGCAAGCAGGCATACCATACTTCTCTGGTACACACAAATTCAACTACACCCACAAAAGCTTGCCTCGCACATGGAAAAATCCCAAACAGGGAAGCTAGTCTACACGTTCTGTTGCAACGACGTGTTGGAATATTTTCAATTCCATAATTTTCACAAAGCGAGCAGAAATATGCATAGCTTAAAAGTGTGAATTTAGTGGTCAAAACTATGAAAGAAAACAAAAGATGCTTTAAACTAATTTTTTCAAAATTCAACATCATCTTAACTAGTTATGTGATCCTGTCTTCCTGCCTGGCTGTCTGACTGTCTTCTGGGATCATTTTTTAAAGTCAACCCGCTTTCGCTAATAGTAGTCGTTTTATTCCTTGAGGTGAATCCAAGACTTATTTCCAAAAGATCCACAACTGAAGTCGGCAGCACCCGTTTTAACTCAGTCCTGAGAATTTCTTCGGGCTCCAAGAATCTTCTTTCACCAAGACAGCAGATTTCAATATTTGTTCCTCAGTTTTCAATTAATTTTTACTCATTTTCTCATGTCTAACTATCCTTTAAAGAAAAAAGTGAAGTACTACTTCAAGGTCTGAAGTACTTTTAACCTACAGTGTCTTTTAATTTGTCAACCCATTTGAAAAAGGTCTCTTGACAATATAGCCCAGGCTAGTTATTTGAATATTTTTTTCAACAGTGCAAATGCCGTTTTTTTTGTTCTCATAACACAAAACACAAACTACTGGCTGACCACATCTGAATACTGTGTCAGTCTATGGTTAGTCTTTTTTTCAAATGATGAACGTAGGAGAGTATCTGGAGGCAGGGTACCAGAGCCTGAATAAATTCAATTTACATCTCCTTAATGCTTGATGCATAAGAATGTTTATATATTTGCAGCAAACTTGTGTGGAAACGAAGGCCAAAGCGATCAAAGGGTAAATTGCTCAAAACAGAACGTTTATTTGAATGAATTTGAAATATCTACCACCGGCAGACAGATGTTTAAGTTTCTGTTTAGTTTTTGTGCTGGGAGGTTTCCACGGTCCAGATGCCGCATCATTACATTTTGATTAGAGGAGCAACAATTATGTCGTCCTTTGATGAATCAAATTGAATTGGGTAGGAGCGCAATTGCTATGCAAATGGTTGGCTATGGCATTGAGATGGCATTTTAGAAGAGGAGGGAGCTTTGTGTGCAAATATCTTCCATCCCTAAATTGGTTTGAATTTGTTATGGCACCGCTGAGAAACACAAAAAGAGAAAAGAGATTCCAACTTCCTGTGGAATCCAGATGCACGAAGGAAAATACTTAACGTTTTATCCCATCAAAATTATATCAACCAAAGTAACATCTAGTTGAGCTGAGGGCTGCTGCGCTTTCTCCTATGCCCAGCACGCCCAGGCGAGGCGAGGCCAACGCAAGGATGGGTTGAATTCCAATCACGTTTAAATGTTCGTTTCTCATTTTTATAGAATTTCTTTTTGATTTTTTTTTTTGCAAACATAATCTCCTTTTCTCCATTATTGCACTTCGTTGGCTTTTAAAACGTGTTTCTTGTGCTTCAGGCTGAAGGATTGCATGTTTACTTTTGCATCATGTTAACAAGAAACTGGCAGAAAATTTGCATGTTTTCCCATCGTGCTGTAGCTACGGAGGTTTAGGAAAACAAAAAAAAAAAACTAAAAATATCGGTTGTACTGCCCTAACGGCTTGGTAAAGATACTCAGTACTTTTACTCGTATTGTTGCAACCTGCCATGTTAAATATTTCAAAGATAATGAGAAGAAAACACTGCCGGCCATGAATAGCTTGTATGGGATTTTAAAAAATCTTATTTTCTAAGAAATTGAAAATGTAGAGGTCTTAAAATTCAATGAAAACAAGAGAACCATAGGTACGTGCTCAAGGAAATGAATCAGCAGACGAAAATATAAATAAAACTGCAGCTAGACAAGAGATTCATAAAATTCAGGATAAACATCAGGAGCAAAGAAGGAAAGGAATCTACAGTACCTATACTCGGGAAAAGAATTCTTTTCATGGTGAACAAAATGGAATTAGGAAAGGATACCACAAAACGGGATATTATTTTCCATAGCGCTACAATGATGATGACGGCGACAATAGCAAAGAAAAATTGTTGCGGATTTTAATATATTCCGACACAAATAAAAGAAAAGAAGAGCGCTTATTAAAGAATATCCTAAAGCAGGTTCTTAAATCGTCGACAGATGGAAAATTCACTTGTTTGGTTAAAATAATATGGATTTAGTGATATAGTGATAGAGTACCAGCTCTGAGAATTGTGCTTTAAATCAAAGTCTTAAAAATTAACATACAATTAAAAAATAATTACTAATTATATAGTGGTAGCCCAATCTTTTTCGTTCTTTGATATAAAAAAAGCGGCTTTTAAAATTCATATATAAAAATAAAGCATTCCCATTCAAGAATGTTTTTTTTTTGCAAATTAACTGCTATTTCCCAATATCCTTGGTAAAGAGAACTTTAATTCTGCAAGAAGCGATCGCCGCCGATTACTCTAATCTTTCAAGTCTCGCTATTTACCTGATTTTTTTTATCTTTTGGCCTTGTTTGGGAGGAAATAAAATAATCAAAAATTTAGGACTTTTCTACTGGTTTTAGCAAACCAATGCTTTGAGCATTACAGACTAAATTGTTTAAATTCAAACAGAAACTTTCGCGTCTACGTTCAGTAACGACAGCTTACAGCGCTTCAAGAACTACAAAAAAATAGACTAACTTTGAAAGAAATGGTTTTCAACCCCCCCGAAATGTAAGAATATATCTTCTTAATTGGCGTAACATATTTTTATTACGTATAATTACACAAGTAATGTATTTTCGATTCGCTCTCTCTGCCGCCCGCCAGCCGCCGCGCCGCCGACCGCATTCGGTAGCCTTCGTATATTTGCGTGCCGTATTAGTACGCACTATTAGGCCGATAGGTTATTGATTTAGAATGGGACAAGGAAAATGCTTATTTAAAGAATTTTCTTTTAGAAATTGCAATTACTAAAAATGTTCGCTTGCGACAAAACATTATCAAAACCCCACAGAACCCCTGCATAATGGTTCTCTTAAAGGATTCTCACTCTTACCTGGAAGCTGGTTTAGAGCGTGGAAAAATAGGCATAATTTATGAATTTTTTGTGACTGAACAAAAAGTTCAGTCGAAAATCTGTGACAGAGGTTTTATAATTTTGGTTTTAATATTTAAATACAAATTTTTTCCAGTCAATTAAATTCAAAATGGCAGCTGTCCAGCATTTCTTCGGAGGCGCCTCATTTTTTGACGGGTCCATGGTCGAAGATATAACCGCCTTAATTTCGGTCCTGGGACAAAATCCCGAATATATAACAACAGCAAGAGACGTACGCAGGATTTTTTCGATATTTTCTTTTTTCACGAAATGGTGCACGTTTGAACAAAACATTAAAATTTTCACTATAAAAAACGACAAAATTTTTCATTAAAAAAAGCTATGCAATATAAAAAAAAATTTTACGTACGTCTCCGGAAAAAGGTATTTTGAACGTACTGTCAAAATTTCGTATAGATCGGTGAAGATTTGCTCGAGTTATGTCTTCGGCCAGTTCGAAAAAGTGATTTCGGGAAAAAAGCGTTCAAAGTTTTAAGTACTATAAAATCACATGGCATACCTGTGGGGCGTTGTCGCAGAATGGAAAGTTTGGGCATTTAGACATTTTTGCCGGCATCCATCCTTTGGTATGTTATTTTTAAGCCCCTAAAGTACCTTTTAAGATAAAAAAAAATTTCGGTTTCTTCAAGATTCTAGACCAGCTTCCCCTCTTAAGAGAATTTTTTCCATTGTGGGTCACATAAGACTATTACTGAGATTCGCTTTGTTTTATGAAGATTAAAACCAGAGTGTATCTAATAATGAGTGGGTATTTGTACGGTGCCCAAGCGTATATTCGTAAAGAATGTGCTTTAGCTCTGTATGTACATTGTTGTGCACACTCTCTCAACCTTACTATTGCTGACTCGTGTTCACAAGCAGAATTGCGAAATTGCGTTGGGATCGTGCAGTCTGTTGGTTCCTACTTTAGATATACTGCTTAACACACTGCTGTTTTGAATGGTAAAATTCGGGACCCATTACCAGCTGGAAATCAAAAAACCCTGCTGGCAATGTGTGAAATACGGTGGGTTCACAAGCATGAAGCCGTCATGCGATTTAAGCAAATTTATCCAGCTATTGTCAATGCACTCGAAGAACTCCAAATAAGCCACAATAAAGAAACATCGCAGCAAGCTGTTCAAATGCTTAACACACTTCGATCTTCGAATTATGTTACGTGCCTAGTGATTCTTCAAAAAGTCATTAGCTTTACATTTTCGCTATCAAAACAACTGCAGTTAACACCGATAACAGCATTCAGTCACGCGAATAAAGTTATTAATGCTTTGCAACTTTTGAGAAATAAATTTGTCAAAGAGTACGATCATCCATATTAAGAAACAAAGGTGATGCTCGATGAAAATGCTGGTACACTGCAAATGCTACCTATCGTTGGAAGGCAACTTAATCGCTTTAACACTTCTGCGTCAAAATAAATTAATTCGTCCCATTTCTAGAGCACACAATTCACCAATTAACCGAGAGGCTTGCGAAACACCGTAAAGTAGTATTGCCATCATCTGGTGTGCTACCTTCAAATTTTGCGGTCAGTTCTGAAATTGAAGACGCAATTTTTATGTATTCGGCAGGGCAGTGCTACCCGAAATTAGTACATCCTATGACTATCTCCTCCCCTAGTCCAAAATCTGCTTTGGAATGCTTGGATAAGTGCGATAAAACATTTTGTCCAGTTATTTACACGTTGCTACAGATATTGGCTACCATTCCTGTTTCCACTGCTACACTAGAAAGGACTTTTTCAAGTCTACGGAAACTTAAAAACTACTTGCGGAACATAACGAGTGAAGACTGAACAGCTTGGCTTTTATGAATATTCACTACGGGATAGATATTGACGTAGATGAAGTAGTGGATATATTTAAAAACAAAAACAAAAACAGAAGATTGATTATATAATGCATATGTTATCAAATGAACCTTCTTTTTTCATATAATATAAACGCTATTTATTTCATCCACTTCCATTAGTTTTATTTTCTTAAACCCTCCCGAAACTTAAGCCTGCCTACGCCCGTGTTTTCAACCGTTCCTATACAGCATATTTAGAGGCATTGATTCAATCAGGTTTTTCAACTCTGTTATGATAACTGCATCCTGTTTTGTAATCACTTGCTCTCTAAATTTTTGTCTAAGCCTGGTTTTCGAAATGCAAAATCGAGGATTCTAAATTCCTTATAACTCATTCTTTTTCTAACTACGATTCTCCACAGCTATTAAAAAGTATTTGGTTTTTTTATTTTTCGAAAAAGGCTGTCCATATCATAAATTTGCCTGCACTGAAGTAGCGGTTCATACTTACCTCGTTTGAGAATCAATGACGTTGAACTCCATTCACAATGTCTAAATTGTTATTTTTCGTAACTTAAGAGATTTTTGCCGGTGTTATGGTAACGTCTCTGCCTTATGCCTTAGAGTTTCAAAGTTTAAATACCAGAAACATAAAAAAACAAAAATGGGATTGGCAATTTTTTAAATAAAAGAATTTCATGCCATGAAATAAGCTTTCTCGATCAGCCGTTCGGAATCGGCAAAAAAAATGTAGGTCCCATCCTTTCCTTCACAAGGTATGGTTGAGAGTAATACATTATGCACCGGGGCTTAACTTCTTTCGTCTTTTTAATCTTTTTTAGCAAAAAAAATTTAAGACTGTCGCTTAAAACCAGTTTTGCTCATCTACTGGAAAGCGGTAAAAGCAAACGTTTTTTCTGTACCTGCCTGCGTGAGTTAAGCTCCCCAGTTAAACTCCAGGTTATTTATTAATAATAATATGAGTTAAACTCCAAGTTATTTAATAATAATAAAATGCGTTCTTTATTCTAATTTTATTATAATTGTTTTAGGCTACTATGTCTTCTTTAAGTGTGCTGCTGCTTCTTCGATGCGCCAGAAGAGAATGCCCTCAAAAGAATGGCAAAGCCACTGAAAGATAAGAAAAGCTTTTCTTAATCCGCTTGGCTTGGGTTTGGTATCTCCGTCTTGTTGTTAATCCACCCGATGCTCTTGATACTTCATCTTTACATGATCAGTGTGTTGTGTCGATAAGCGTCATCTCTTATCATGTGCTCTGCATAGCCGGGGAGAAATAAAGTTTGAGCTTTTGTTGCTATGCTGGGATCGTGTCTCTCATCGATAAAATGAGTCGCCTAAGTTATGTCGGTGTTACCATTGCATCGTGTTAACAACATTAGTATCGTGGTGGTTATGGATACGTTCCTATAACTCGTGGATGGATGTCAATCAGATTTTACGATAATAAAGGGGTTAGGCAGCTTTTAAGACTTCAAAAAAATTTTATTTTCTTATTAAATTCTGCAATTTCTCTTAAATATTGTCCTAAATTTTCGAGTTAGTCCGAAAATTAATTTTGGAGAACCTTGAGAAGCCACACTACCGAGATTAGCTAGACCTAGCGCGCTCAGAAGTTCGAACACGTTTTTCTCGAAACTATGTTTTCAAAATTGGTGGACAAGATTTCTCGAGAACTACTCAACCGATCTTGATGAAATTTAACACACGTCTTCGAGTACAAAAATGCTGAGATATTTTTTTTTTTTTTTTTTTGCATTTCAGAGACTAAGTAGTACTGAGCTTAGAACAAGCTCATATGTACATACTTATATACGCTCTTCATCATGAATGCAAGTGTTAGTATAACACCAACACCAGCACATAGAGAACGTAAGAATAGTAAAAACAAAAAAAAAAGACATTATAACAGGAACTTTCAAATAAATACTACAAAATTATCTTCAATAAAGTACACTATAAAATAAACAAGACATACAAAATATTGTGATATAATAAACAAAAACATACAAAATGTGATATATAAACTAAAATTAATTGAAACATGCAAACATGCAAACTAAACTTAAGAAAGTGGAGCACTGGTTTTTAACAAATTTTTTAGACTAGATTTACTGAAGTTGAAATCAATTAAACATGAGTTAAGATTAAAAAGTCTACCCATACGAGTCAATGGCTCATTCATGCCATAATTCGTTCCATGGTAAGGGCAGTATATTAAAACTAAGTTGCGCAGGTAGTAAGATCCGCCTCGAAAGTTGAATTGAACACAAGAAAGTAACTCAGGTGCATCGATATGTCCGGTAATAAGTTGATGAAAAAACACCAGATCATTAATGGTACGCCTTTGAGAAAGAAGTTGCAAATGTAATAATTGGATTCTGTGCTCATATGTTGGTAAATTATAAGGGTTTACCCACGGAAGCCCTTTAAGAGCGAATCTTATGAATTTATGTTGTACTGATTCAATTCTTGAGTTGTGTATTTCATAGAAAGGGGACCACACTTGAGAAGCATACTCTAGATGAGGTCGTACTAAACAATTGTATAGAGCAAGGGTAACATATGGGTCTTGAAACTATTTTGACCATCTTTTCATAAAACCAAGCATACTATTGGCCTTACTAACGATGTAGTTGACATGTTGAGTAAAGTCCATATTGAAACTAAAATACACGCCAAGATCCTTAAAACATTTCACTTGACTCAAAATATTATTGGAAATAGAATAACTTGGGTTGCTAGGTTCCTTCTTTTTAGAGAAAGTCATGCTTTGGCATTTGTTGGGGTTTATGTTGAGCCCGTTTTTAAAACACCAAACTGCAAAATGATTAACATCGGATTGGAGATGAGAGCGATCAAGCGAACCAGTTATCTTTTTAAAAATTTTCATATCATCAGCAAAAATTAATATTTCACTGAAGGAAATGCAAGACGCAACATCATTGATAGCTAAAATAAATAGAAGAGGTCCTAAATGACTTCCCTGAGGTACACCTGAGCCAGCATTAAAAGGATGGGAAAGGATATTACGGAACTTTACTTGGTATGATCTCATAGATAGATAAGAAAGTACCCAATCAGTGAACACAGGTGGGAAGCCCATTGCCTTTAGTTTGAACAGAATAATATTGTGTGAAAGTTGATCGAAAGCTTTAGAAAAATCCGTGTAGATGCAATCGAGCTCATTACCATTTTCTAGTGCTAAAGAACATTTTTGAAGAAAGCATAGCAGGCTTGTGACAGTCGATCTATTTTTGACGAAACCGTGTTGCTGTGTGCAAATAACGTTTTTTACACTGAAAGCCAGCTGTTCACATACTAGTTTTTCAAATAGTTTAGGAATGCTAGAAAGTTTGGCAATGGGTCTATAGTTTTTTATATCACATTTGTCCCCTTTCTTAAAAACTGGAGTGATAAATGATCTTTTCCAAAGTAGAGGGAATTTACTAGATTTCAAAGAAAGTAAGAACAAATATTGTAACGGGTATGCTAAGCATGACCTACATTTTTTTAGTACAATGGGAGGAATGCCATCCGGCCCGGAAGAAAAATCGTCATTTAAGGTTTCAAGACTCCAAAAAAGTTTATCAATTTCGATAACAATGTTATTAAAGCATACTTGATTACAGTTGCGAAGATAACTGAAGAAATCAGCATCAATGTCAAGAGTAGTACCGCAAAATGAGCTGCGAAACTGCAAATGCATTACAAATATCAGAGATGTTCTCATAAGAACAGTTCTCATAAACAAAACTAGCTGGATAACCATCTGATATTTTCTTTGAGTTAACAAACTGCCAGAACGTTTTTGGATCCTTTTTAAAAGAGTATCCCATTCGGTCAATATAATTTGAATAAAGATTTTTAGAAAGTGTTTTAAATTCTTCAAAAAGAAAAACGTAAAACTCAAAGTCGGAAACGGAATGAGTTTTAATATAAGTGTTCCAAGCTTTATTTCTTTTATTTCTTAAGATTTTCAACTCTTTAGTATACCATGGATGGTTGGAGTCAGAATTTTAAAAAATTTTTTTAGGAATTGATTTTTCTATACATCTATTGAGAATCAAATAAAAGCTGCTAACAGCTTCGTCAATATTGGTAAAAACTGATATGTTTTCGATACCAGACATAATTAATTCACCACAGAGCAAATCGAAATCAACATTTGACCAACATTTTAATATTTTGTTAAAATGTCTGGCAAAAATCCAATTTTCATTTTTTGCTTCCTCAAATTCTGGCTTATGATCTCGACTAAAGATTTTAGATTAGATTATTAATATTTTATTTATAGTGACATTTTGCATTTAGAATAAAATAGTATTAAATACCACTAACATTAAACATAATTCTATTTTTCTGTGTGTGTGGGGTGATTAATGCTTTAATGAAAATTAAAATTTTTTAGTTTTTACAAATGCAAAATTTTAAAATGAAAACAAATTACATATTTTTGAAAATTTGATGGACAGAATAAGGTAATACCTAAAAAAATCCAAATCCATCCAAATCCAAAGAGCCAGTTTTTAATTTTTTTTTTTTAAATAAAGGCAATGAGCGAACAGTACGAATAATTGCTGGAAACGTATTAACGATCTTGCAGGACACAATGGAGTATAAGTTTCTGAGATGAGTAGTACGGAATGGGGGGGACGATCACTTGACATTCGAAGTTGCTTCGCATAGTACGAACATTAGAAATTGGGCTTTGTAAATAGCCACCCCTCTTAAAAATTATTTTAGATGTTTTGTAAAAATAGAGATGCCTGAGAGGTCAAACATTTATGGACCTAAATAGAGCCATAGAAAGAGTTAACCGATTAGCACCGTAAATTTTTTTTATTGAACATTTCTGCAAAACAAGGAGAGGATTGATTTTAGTTTGGTATGCCCCACCCCAGCAGCTTGTGCCAGACTAAAACTATACCAAAATAAACTGTTTTAAGCGTTGCGTCATTACAGAATTTTCTGAGATGATAAGGACTTCTAACTGACAATCATAAATGCTGCTTCAAAGCTGATATATGGTTGACCAGCTCATAGTCTGGTCAAACACAATCCCAAGGTACTTGAAATCATTTACTGCTTCTATCTCAAAACAGTTTGGACTGCAGTTTGCCTCTAGGTCATAAAGTAATGAATTAAGACCAACATTACATGAACAATATGGTAGTTTGTATTTCAAACAATTTTGAGCATGGAAAGCGAGGAATAAAGGCTTAATACAAGTTTCGACTGTTCCTAACTTCTTAAAGAGTTAGTGTGTAAATACTAGATGAAAATAGAGAGTTGTCTTGTGTTGACTTTACGTCCTTATTTTTCTATTTTTTACAAAACTCTAAAGATATAATAACAAAAATGATGACCAAAATAAAGAAGGCTTGTCGGTAGAGTAGCTACATATAATATATGTTGCTTGGGTTCTACTTCTAAATGGTTTAGTGTGGTTATAATTTTCTTTCAGTTCTCGATTTACATATAGGCAAAGATAAAAAAGGCGAATTAACCTTCGTGGGACAGCAAGGCTCGTCAGTTGTCGACTATTGCCTAGCAAAGGGTGAATGGAACTCAATAATTCATGACTTCGAAGTTTTGAGCATGCCGTTCTCTGATCATATGCCACTTTCAATTGAATTAATTCCATCTGCTTGCACTTTTGAGGAACTACGAAAGCTAAATCTTCCGCCAAAACTGCAATGAAAAGAAAACAAGATCACCGAATATCGGCAGAATGTAAATCGAGAGCTTCAAGTTGATGCAGATCTTACTATAGAAGACATTGAAAGGGTAATCGAATCTGCTTATCCGATATACAGACAAACGCCTTCTCCAAAAAACAGGAACACTGAAAAGTGGTTTGACGATGAGTGTAAAGCGGCTAGGAACAGATCCTTTGGATGGCTAAGAGCTTTTCGTAGACAAAATAATCAGTGTTTCAAAAGGCTTTATATAGAAGCAAACCAAAAATACAAACTGATCTGTCAAAGGAAAAAGATTATGTTCTATGAATCTCAAGCCTTACTGCTGACACATGTAAGGGATTCGAAAGAATTTTGGAACAGCGTAAAGATGCTAAATGGCAAATGTTTACAAATCAGCGACAAACTCTCTGCAGATGTATTAAAAGATTATTTTGAAAAAATGTTAAACTCTTCTAACACTACGCCGATGTTGATGTATGCGAAACCGTTTTTTGAAGACGAAATTCTGGATACTGTTTTAACTGAAGAAGAAGTACGTTTGTCAGTTAACAAGCTTAAAGACGGAAAAGCACCAGGAGCAGATAGGATCACGGTTGAATTTCTGAAATATGGAACAGTGGAGCTTATTCAAAAACTTGCCGAGGGCTTTAAAAACATCTTAGATACTGGAATAATCCCTAATCAGTTCAACGAAGCCATAATATTCCCAATTCACAAAAAAGGTGACATTTCTCTCCCGGATAACTACCGTGGTATATCATTTTTAAATACCTTTTATAAAGTTTTTGTTACAATCTTGAGTAACCGCCTAGTTGTTTGGATGAATCGTAACAAAATACTTAATGAATTCCAGGCGGGCTTTCGAAGTGGGTATTCCGCAAACGACAACATATTTGTTTTGAAAAACATTGCGGGTACCTTTTTGGAGCAAAAAAAGAAACTGTATGTGCTTTTTGTCGATTTCAAGGCCGCATTCGACACAATCGATAGAAAAACCATGTTTTACAAGATGTATAACAAAGGAATGTCAGCAAAATTTGGAAGGGTGTTAGAAAACCTTTATGACGGAAATAGAGCAGCGGTATGGAATGGCGAGGAGAGGTCAGACTGGTTTGAAACAACGATGGGAGTAAAACAGGGATGTCCCTTAAGTCCATATCTATTTTCGCTTTTCATCGACTACCTGGTTGACGAGCTACCGGGTGGAATAGAGTTTGCTGGACTTTTAATTAAAGCCCTTCTATTTGCTGACGATGTTGTTCTGTTCGCGTACTCACCGGAATCGCTACAACTAATGATCAATCGTCTGGAAGTGTACTGCAAATTGTGAAACTTAACGGTCAATCTAAGCAAGTCAAAGGCTATGGTTTTCAAAAATGGTTCTGGCAGATTGGCTAGAAATGAAAAATGGCACTTCAATCGCCAATCTATAGAACTTGTGAAGGCATATAAGTACCTCGGTGTAGTTATAACAAGCAACTTACAAATGGAAACGCATTTCAAAGAAAAACTTATCCGAGCAAAAAGCGCTATAAGTGCTACATGGAAAAATTGCCTTGCAAACGAACTCGTTTCTCACAACGTAAAATACAAAGTGTTCACTGCAGTAGCTGAATCAATTATGTTGTATGCGGCTCAAACTTGGGGATACAAAAAATATGAATCGGTGGAAAATTTACTTAGATACTATGTTAAAAGATGTTTTCAACTACCAAAGAACACACCTAATTACATGGTAAATATTGAAACCGGACTATCACCACTCTTTGTGAAATCCCTCAAGCTACATATTGACTATCTCTTGAGAATTTTTAACATGCAGGAGGAAAGACTACCAAAAGTGATAGCCATGTATGTTTTACAAAGGAAGAGTCTTTGGTTCGAGAAACTAAGAGAACTAGCTGAGTACTGCGGGCTAAATTTTATACTCAACGTGCAGACATGTAATGGAAAGGACGTCAAAGATTCTCTTTACGATCTAATCGCTAAAACCGATGAGAAATACAGGCTCGAATGTATCTTTCAGGCGTCTTCTTCGGTGCACAGAGCCACTTATAGCGTGCTTCAACATAATCTGTGTGAAAGAAACTATTTTAGGATCAATTTTAATAATTTGATAAAATTTAATTTATTTTAAAATAATATCTGCTGTTTTCAAGATGAGGGGCGAGTTGGTAAGACTGAACTTCATGCCACACCGAGAGGATCTGCCAATAATATGTGCGCTTTGCAACATGTCTGTTAGAGAAGACATTAAGCACTTCATCGGTTTATGTCCGATCTTGAAAGAAATTAGAAGAAGCTTTCTGGGCAGCGACGAAATAGATGATGAAGGCGTTTTAGCGCTCCTCAACTGCGAAGGCAATACAACCCAGCTCTACTACTTTTATAAGAAAGCAATGGCTTACAGGAGCCAAATACTGAATGAAGCTTTTTAAACAGTCCCACACATAAACTTGTAATTAAATTTGTTTGTATACCACTTATTTTATTTTTATTTCTATTCCTTTCATATCCGAATAAAATGTATGAATTTAAAATTAAAAATTACTATTAAATTGTTAAAAAATGTCAATCGGGCAGACGGCAATGCCATGCTTTAAAGATTTTTGTATCTAAATACGTAAAATGTAATTTTGAAAATTGAAATAAATCTACTGTAATCTAATCTAAATCATATAGGCAAAGCAAAGAAAATCAGCTTCTATTTGTTTTAAAATACGAATTGGCATCTCCAGATTCATTGGTATGGTAACAAAAATTGTTTATTTGTAATTTTAAGGATGGGAATATTCGTTGGTATGTCTGACGACAAGAAAAACTCTTAAATTAAAGTTTACAGACTGTGAGAGGTATATACTAAATTGAGGTTATTTATATGAAATTGCAACCACCTCATATCCATCTACTGCACCTCAAAAAAGGGAAGGCTGCTGTCCTGGTATTACAATAGATTGGAAATTAGGTCTGGGTGCCCCCAAATTGGCATATACCTCCTATTAAAAAAAAAAAAAAAAAAATACACGAAAATACACGAAAATAAATGAGGTTGATAACGTGGTGCAATGGTTAGCTACTTGAACCTTTTAAGTATTCCTTCGGAGACTTAAAATTCTTTCACCACAAGTATCGGCTTTCATTAGGCATTACCTCCAGAGGAAAACCCTGCCATGAAAGCGTTTTAAGTAAGTAAGTAAGTAAAAGTAAATAATTCATTTATTGACATTTTGAGTTTGTTCCATTTAGATACATAGATTTTTATGAATTTATAAGCTTTGGCTTAGCCGTCAGCTCGACTGGCATCATTAAAAAAAAAATTTTATATTAAAAAAGAAAAAAAATAACATTAAAAACTAAACTGAATTTGTTTTGTATATTTTTGTATTTTTGTATATTTTTTGTATCATCACGCATATTCTGTTACAAGCAGCATTCTAAATTTATAGATTTCCTTCAAAAACAAGGCAAGCTCTTTCCAGCAAGCTCCGTTTAAGATGATAGTTGTCTCCTCCATTGAAAGAACAGCTTTTCCAAAGTAACACAGTCTATAAGGTTTGTAAATTGGACAAATGCTTAGTAGATGGAAGCAGTCTTCTTTGGCTTTCATGTTACATATAGTGCAGAACTGACTAAAACTCCCGTTGTAGGGGCTTCCGTTGAGACTTAAAACCTCACATCTTGCTTTGAATATCAAGGAGATTTCCTTACAGCTGAATGTATCTGTAAAATAATTTGTATCACAGAGATTGTGTTCTAATTGGGCGTAAAGTATTCTGCTTAACGACTGACAGGCCTCTTCAACCATTATATTTCGAGTACAGTCTTCTTGCATTTGTATAATTTTATAAAATTTATCCTTCAAAATTTGGGGCAGGTTTGGGTCGATAACTTCTCCATATGCAGTACCAAGGTTTTGCCACGTTTCCATCCACCAATCTTTATTTCTTATCTCATAAAGTATCAGCTTTTTGGACAAACGAGATTCAGGGAATTTCAAAACTTTAATGATGTAATCGGCTTGAAGCTTCAGAGTGTAGGTAAATAATTTTGGTAGCCCTGTTTCCAGGTTTATGGCGTAGTTTGGAGTATTTATCGGAAGATAAAACAGTTTTTTAATAAAATTTCTTTGTAATTTTTCAACTTCTTCATACTCTTTTGACCCCCAAACCTGGGCAGCGTAGCAAAGCGAAGATTTTATAACAGAATCAAAAATTTTGTATTTGACAGATAGATTTATGTGTGGATTTAAAAATACATTTCTCCATGTTAAATTGATGAGACCTTGTGATGCATTACATTTTTCTGTGAGGTGTTTCCTAAAATCCAAAGTTGAGTTGAGTTTAATTCCAAGATATTTGTATTCTTTCGCTACATCCAAACGAGTTCCATTAAAAGTCCAAAAATTTCTCACTTAACGCTGATTTGATCTTGAGAACACCATAGCTTTTGACTTTTCAGTATTGATAGCGAGACCCCATTTTTCACAATATGCCGCAAGACGATTTATCATTAACTGTAAATTTTCTGGTGACTCTGACAATATAACAAGGTCATCGGCATAGAGCAATACATTTACGATGACGCCTGCAATTTGGATACCTCCGGGAAGATGTTTAACAATGTCATTTATAAAAAGAGAGAACAAGAGGGCACTGAGAAGACACCCTTGCTTAACACCAGTATCTGTTCCAAACCATTGCGAAAAAACTGCTCCATCCCAGACTGTTGCCTTTGTGTCTGTATACATGTTGCGTATTACTCGAAGAAATCGTGTAGAAACACCCAGTTCAGAAAGCTTATACAGCATTGCATTCCGATTCACCAGATCAAACGCAGCTTTGAAATCTACAAAAAATGCGTAGATTTTCTTGTTTTTTGCTTGATATGCTTTAACTATAGATGTCAGGGAGAAAATTTGATCAATAGTAGAATAGTTTTTTCTAAACCCTGCTTGAAATTCTGAAAGGATGTTGTTTTCGTCCACCCACTTTTCTAGTCTGCGAACTAGTACTCCACAGAATATTTTCGCTATAACATTCATGAAAGAAATGCCACGGTAGTTTTCAACGATGCTGAAATCACCCTTTTTATGAATAGGAAAAATAACGGATGTTTTGAAGGATGCTGGAACTTCCGCACTCATTAAAATTTTATTAAAAAATGCCAACAAATTGTTACAAAAAGATGCAGAGGCATTTTTAAAAAATTCGTAGGGTATCCCATCTTTTCCCGGTGCTTTCCCATCTTTTGCTTTTCGAAGAACTGTTTGTATTTCATCCACAGATATTGTGCAATCTAGTATAGGATCTAGTATAGCGTTTTATAACTGAGCCGTTCGGATTCGGAATACAATTGTAGGCCCTTGAATTGCATATGGCCCGAGATTTCCACAGCTTTGTGCTACCACCTTCTTTACTTGAATTTTGAAAAACCGATCGAAAGTAAAGAAGATTATTTTCTAATAATCTGGCTATGAACATGTGCTATTTACACTACTAACTAATTGATTACAGAAAAGCCAAAAAAATATACATGTTGCCCTAAGAAAAAACGTATCTGAGATAAGATCAGTCTTGCAAGCGGATACAAATTGTCTTACAAAGCGATTTTTCTGTGATAAATGAGCTGAGATGTGAGCTTGGAAAATTCATCAATTGGTGCCTTTTTATAGATGGTATGCTTCTGGGTTGGCAGGTGGACATGCTAACCATTACGCCACGGGTACCACAACTTGAGAACGAGCTTGTGGTTTTGTGTTGTTGATGTTATGTATCAACCCAAATGTGAAATCCGATATTTGCAATACGAACACTAAATGGTTAATAAAAACTAGTAGTCCTGCGACTTAAATATAATTTGTTCTATTAAATTTGTATTTGTATGATTTGGGAAAATATGCTTCGTCTCATTAACTCTCTTTTTACCCAATCTACACGGCATACTTTTTTGGTTCTTTGTATGCATTGTTTACATACCACTATGGTAACGTGTGCTTTTTTCTTTTTGAAAACTCTTTTCAAATATTACCACACCGCTTGCTTTTATTTTTCTTACGAAATCATTGCTTCGCTCCAAATAAGAAAAATAAGAAAATAAATTCTAGAATATCTCACGGTTCTAAGGTGTTGCAAAAAACTTTAATTCAGGTTGTTGAAAACGAAGGCAATTAAAATTCCAATTCTATTTTCCTAAGAAGTGTATTCGGCAATTTTATTGCTGCATTTTCTTGAAATGTACTTTCAAATTCGTTGTTGCCCTCATCGTAAACACTCACCACTCTTAACTCCAAAACACATTGCCTGGAAATAAAAGCAATAAACATTTTCAAAAACTACCAAAATTTCTATTGCTCCGGTTAAATAAATCTACCTTGCGCTTCTCAGTGCACTTTCATTCCAAAAATAAAAACTCCTAATTTCCAAAGTAATGCCAAGAAGACCCAGAGAATGGGTTAGGTCCATTTCTGTGCAGCGCACCTTCAATGTGGTGGGTAAGACGATACGTTCAAGAAGCACCACTTCTGTATGGCTGAAGATGGTAACTTCAGTGAGTGCAATCAGAAGTTATTCAAGAAAAGGTTTCTGCAATTTTACTTCTGCAAATTTATCTATTTTTTCTTTTTTTCGAGATTGAAAATAAAATACTAACAAAGTGATTAACTGTTTTTAAAACAAAAACTCCAAAACGCTTACAACAAAGGATTCATCAGTTACACTAAATCACCCCTCGTAATTTGAATTAATTCCTCGATTACAATTTAATTTTCTTTGTAAATCTAAGGGAATTTCATCGGTTGTATACTACATAGTTATATTCTGCCCATGGCTTTCTTTTAAAAATGAAATGGAATTTCTAAAAGAAATTTTTCGTTCATTGCTGCAAAAGACGTAGTCACTGAAGTCTTCATATGCTTACCATGTGGAAAGTCTTACGAGTAAGTCAAAAAAGATTTTGATTTGTTCCCAACCAATTACATTAGGTACATTATTTGATGAAAGCAAAGAGAAGAAAAAAGTGAAGCAATTAGCTCGCAGGTATTTAGAAGTCAAGCAACAGAAATGAAACCGCGCAACCACCGTGATCTGAAAGCTTTGTGAGATTTTCAAAAGCAATACTTTTTTGTTTGAAAAGGATGATGTTGGAAGTCTTTCTTTCTCGATAGAGGCGATGACTCAAATGAAAAGGTGAAAACATTTGATATTCATAAGCGAAGACTTGTGTGGAATTACAACTCAGTGGCTCATTTCTGTGGTACCCGTGGCGTGATGGTGAGCATGTCCACCTGCTAACCCAGAGGTTCGAGGTTCAAATCCCCCCAGAGGCAAAAATGTTTTTCCACTGGTATCGCCTTTCGCGAGGAATTGGCAAGTCCTCCGTTAGTAAATTCATTGCCATGAAAAGCTCCCCTCCATTCCCTCACAAGGCATGGTTGTGAGAAATGCGCCAGGGGTTCCTCGCTCTGTGGCGCCACCCTATTTATTTTATTTATAATGGCTCATTTCTGGATTTAAATTAAAACAACGGTGTTTTCACAAGAGTTTATTCAAAACAGTCAGCCTTAACCACTTTAAAAATAAACGAGGTTCTATAGACAGCATACGAACCGTATTACTCTTCAATAAATGCATCATCCCTTATACTCTTCAGTCTTTCGCACCTTTGCTGATGCTTCTCTACAAAAGCTATAGGACTCCATTAGGCCTCAAATGTCAATTTGTATCTTACCTGTCATTGGCCTTGTAGTAAACATCCATGATGATATACATACAGAGTAGTTCTCGTTCCATGCCACAATTTCCAGGATTTATCATCCCAATTTAAAAGGGATTGGTTTGTGAATGAGATGGGAAGTAAATCGCCTTTGGGATTTGTGGTTGACAAGCAAATGATGTTATCTTTCAAAAACCTAACCAAGCTCTTTTGTATCGACCAGTTAAAATCGATGTCACAGAGATTACTCAGAAGCCGAGATATCTTCTATTTTGTTTTCCATTTCCTCTACAAAAATCACACCACACAACTCTCTAAGCAAAGACTGTCTGATTTATACATGGAAATCGTAACGACAGATATACAAGGGAAAAAGAAGATAAAAGTTAGGAGCTGTTTTCTGAGGCTTGAAACTTGTAACTGTTTTCGGCTACAGTACATATTTGCACTAAGAAGACGAAATAGGATATATTCAACTGATGTTTGAAAAATTTATTTAGTGGTTAAACTGATTCGAATGTCCAATCAATTCACATCTAGACTAGGTGCCTTCACCTCAGGTTAGTTGTCGTTGCTTTGCCTTGTTTGCATTCGGTATTAGTTTGAAGGTGTGGTTTGGTAGTGGCTATCTTTACTCATTGAGAAGAACATTCCTTGGCAATCAGCTAAGAAGATTTTCAGATTCCATTTACATTTGATTTCGAAAAGATGGAAAAGTTAAGAAGAGAACTTTTTCTTTTTTCGCTGCAATTGACGTGTGTCATGTTCAAAATGTGTTTTTAAGTTCTTTTTTTCGCTTCCATATCGTAGAAAGTTTTGCTAATGGATCATATAGAAATATTTCCTGTTTGATGGAAGTCAAGGCATGTGATATTTGTAAGCCTTTGCAAAGGGAGTCAAGACAGTCAAGGGCATGGTTTTTACTTATAGTTGGACGTATACTATTCAGGAAGGCTTTGATTTGAGATTAGATTATTAGATTATAATGATTTTTTATTTACAACATAAGTATATAACAATTTAGATAAACAAAATCAGTATGGCGTGGCTATGCCGTCTGCCGATTGGTACTGATTTATGAAAAAAAAATTTTCTTTTAAATTTTAATGTTGAATATAAAAAAAAAAAAAAAAAATCTACATGTATGCAAAAATTTAAATGATGAACTACTATTATCGTTGTTTGAAGATGATTTGTTGCATTAGAAGCTAGCATTTCTTATTCTTTCTCGGTAATTAAGTGCTGTTTTACAAAAAAGTAATAATTGTTCGGATAACTCGTTCAGTAATTTCGAAACTTGTTTCAGAGAGAGTATCCTTACCGAAGAAATGTCGCCTCGATTCACGAAGAGTCGGACATCTACCCACAAAATGAAATATGTCTTCTCGTTCTGCAGTGTTACATACGTTGCACTATATTGGAAGGTCTTCTCGGTGTGGTCTATAGTTAAGAGGACGACGTTCTACCCTTAGTCTGAACATCATTGAAATGGATTTCACGCATAATTCGTTTCGAAAGTAGTTTGTCTGTAGTAGGTTATAGTTGAGTCTGCTGTACACCGATCTGTAGGGGGATCCTCTTGCTTTCCTTTCATACTCATTTCTGCAGTTTATATCTGTGGCGGAAATGATCTCATAGAATTTTTTTTCCAGTTGGAGTGGAGCTCTTATTCAAGATTTAGATGCAAGTTACATGAGCGTGCATGTTCAGTCCACTCTTCATACCAACCAACTTTTCTGCTCACTGTTTTCATCATGACTCTCTTCGGAAGTCGACTATCTTCCATGTTCAAGACCTTGATAATATAATCTGCCTGCAACTTTAGCGTTTTAATAAACACCGCTGATAATCCAGTCTCCAAGTTTATGCGAATAGTTTGGTGCATTCGATGGTAGTCTGAAGGTGCGTTTAAGGGGGATAGCCACTGTGACGGTCGAAAAATTAGTGATTTTTTAAAAAATTTTTTTTGACCGAGTAAGTTGAGGAATTTTTGGATTGGGTTTTTTTTATTCTATTAAGTACACATCGAATGATTTTTCCACAAATTTTTATTAAAAAATATTTAATAACTTTAGCAATATCAGCGATGCCGTAGCGCCTGTCATTACTTGCCTGACACTACTTCACCACCCCAGCTTCAGCCCATGTTTTTTTTTAAGGCTTTGATTGCGGTGTTAACTTGTCGGCGTCTAGATGTTGCAACTAATAGCACACGTCAATTGTGCTTACTAGAGCTCCACGCTGTATATAACAACTATGGGTACTGTGATCCTCCATCCGGAGGTGGCTTGCCTAACTAGTAAGTTTGGCAGGTCACAGTTGACAAAAAGACGAAAGAAAAATTAAGCCTACATGTTTTTCGAGTAATGACTGATTGCCCGATACATGGGCGTAGCCAGGAATTTGTTTAGGTCTTTTTTCGAGGACAATTTTTCAAAAATCAATGAAAAAACGAGGACATTTTTATTGACAAGAATATTGAGAGATACTTTAAAAGTATCATTTTTTGGTTTCTCAAAATAGAGGAACATCGTTTCTATATGAAATGAATCAAATTGATTTTATAAAGAAACTAGCAAACCCGGCGAACTCCGTTTCGCCACCAGATGGCTTCGTTTTTTGTAACATTTCGTTTGGGGATTAAAAGATGAAGAAAAATGATTTTTTTTGTTTTGTATTTGAAATGGAAAAGTTTTATTTCATTTTTCAACAGTAATGAATTCATTTCGATTACAAAATTGAAGTGTAATTTAGTTGAACTTCTCTAAGTAAAAAATGAAAGTGAATCCAAAGTAAATACTGAATCGAAGCGTTATACGTGTCCGTAAATTATCCGTTTCATTGAAGTGCTCTTTGGTAAACCACATTTTTTGTTTTTTGGTCTGACGATAACACAAACAAAGTGGATGGTTTCCCAACTCGTGAACACGCAACGTATAGCTGCCCATGTGAAAAACGATGATTTTCTAAATTTGTCCCGCAAACACTAAGCGATTGGCCTTGCGACTTGTTAATTGTCATTGCGAGCGCAAGGCGAACCGGAAATTGCAATTGTTTAAAGTCAAACGGAAGATCAGTCGGAAATCGGAATCATTGGTATTCGAGAAATACATACATTTTCACCTGCGTACTTTCCGTTAACAATGGTTGCCTCAATCAAATTCGGCATAAGTCTTTTCACCGCAAGTCGAGTACCGTTGCAAAGTCGCGGTGGATTCAAATTACGCAATATCATAATAACTGAACCAACTATGAGTTGCAAGCTATGTGATGCAAATCCTGGTAACTCCAGAGAGTTCAAAAACTCTGTTGGATAATTTACTACAACATCGGGATTTGTTGGTGGTACCCGTGGTGTGATGGATAGCATGTCCGCCTGTTAATCCAGAGGTTCGAGTTCGTATCCCACCAGAGGCAAAAATGTTTTTTCTACGGGTATCGCCTTTCGCGAGGAATTGGCACTTCCTCCGTTAGTATTCATTGCCATGAAAAGCGCTTTCTCGATTAGCCGTTCGGAACCGGCAGAAAATTGTAGGTCCCCTCCATTCCCTCACAAGGTATGGTTGTGAGAAATGCGCTAGGCCCAGGGGCTCCTCGCTCTGTTGCGCCACCCTATTTATTCTTTATTTATCGGGATTTGTTATGGAATCAACGGATTTGTATGTCACCAAATCGCCATCGATTTTTGATTGAATGATGAAATTCAGTGCATTCACATCATTGTTGTTTGCAGCGAGAATTGCTCGTTGACTTAACCAAGCATTATTCTGATAATTCTCACTAATGTTAGGGAAAACATGTTCAATAAGAGATAATTGAGAGTCTACAAATCGGCAATAGTAGTTGGAAAGAGTAATTAATCCAGTTGTCGCATCAACTGGAACTTTTTCAATGTGGTCGATGGTGGTCTCTCAGCTCGTTGTGCCGCATTAGCCTCAGTGAAGTAAACTCTTTGTCCATTTTCCAAATGCACTGCTGAATGTACAACTGTGGGATATCTTTCATGAATTTGAAATAAATGACAATGATCGCCACAGTGCTTCATTAGTACTGACGTATCTGCCTATTTGGAAGTTGCTGATTTCGTCATTCGCATTTTCCGACGCTATACCAAACACAGCCATGTCGCTGCCTTGGCTTGCATGTCTTGTGCGGCGGCCGATGTTCGCACGTCATACGCTCGGCATTTTGGACTATGGTCTCAGTTGTAAATTTAACCTCAAATGCACGATCCACATAATTTACACAGTTCAACTTACCACATTAAAGACAAATGCCTGCTGTTGAAGTTGAATAAAAATTTGCGCAATAGGTACGCGTGATTGATTTGATGGTTTCCAATTGAACTGTTAGGAAACGATTAATTTTAACCACAATTTCACAATTTTAGAGTTAACACAGGTTTGGTTTTAAGTTGGCGTTTGAACGTGCGCATAGTAAATGTCACATGAAATTAACTGAGCAGAGTTCAATGAGTAGATGTCAAACAATGTATGAAGCACCGGCGCGGTGCCATCTACTAAAAATGAAACGTACTTTTTTTCGTGGGGGATACGCACACACCACGTACTGGCGCCGTTGTAGTACATGCTATGGATCAGAGATGGCGCTGTATACGAAAAATGATTTTCCCTTCCTGCTTTTCTCTTGAAATTTTTCTTTTTTTCTTTGCTATAAACCTCACGGAGCCCGAGACCTTTCCAACGAATGCAAAACCGTGGAAATCAGTTCGTGCGTTCTGGAGATATAGCGTCAGGAAGGAAAACCCGGCTTATTTTTATATTATAGATTGTCCTCGTTTTTTACGAGAATACTCTTTTTTCAAAGACTTTTCAGTCCTCGTTTTCTCAGCATTTTCTCCAATTGTCCTCGATGACAAAGATTCATTTTTTCTTAAACACTTGCCAACCGTTGCATCTCTGGGTTAAGAAGGCAATTAAAAAACAAAACTCTCTTTTGAAGAACCAAGGTAACTCTTTATAAGACGTTGATCATCCCGGTCTTAGGGTCTATGGCGCGGGGGAACATAGACCCTATCGAAAGCGCATGAGAAAACTCTTTGGTAGTTTCGAAAGAAAAATACTCCGAAAGTGAAGAAAATATGTGGAGAAGGAGACAAAATAACGAGCTGTATGAGCTGTACCGCGACATGAGTAGGCATCGCTAGACTATGATGGCTAGGACACATGGAGCGCAACGACATCAACCCTCCGGCTCTATGATTTCGAAAATTTCGGAAAGGGAAGATCTCGTTTTAGTTGGCGCAATCAAGTGAAGACCTCAACCGACTTAGAGTGCAAAACTGAAGAGAGCTCGCCCAAAATCGATTTCGTTATCGAAGGATGTTGGTGAAGGTCCAGTTTGACCACGAACTGTAACGCCCACCTCAGCCAGTAATCAAGGGCCAAGAACAAGTTGGTATAACTCGTTGTGCTACAAAAGCTACCTAAGCCGGCTTCTCTTCCACGAGAAAAATTCCTCTATTGGTTAGTTGGAGAATTTTGTATTTGATTCTTAAAATATATTTCTATTGATGGAATCTATTTCAAAGTACCTCGAGTTCTTATCTTACTGGGAGCATGGTATCTAATGCTTGGTATTTCATCTTAGTACCTTTGGTGCAATGGTAAGACGTAAGAGTATTGGACTTTAACGTGCTAGGTTCAGACTCTAAACCTAGAGTGGTTAAATGCTTCTAGAATTTGATTGAAATGTTTTCCGAAGACTGCAAAGACCGTCTGTTTTGTCTTTTGTGGATGTGAAACCACGTAAGGACACCCAAGATCTACAACCAAGAGGGAATATCTTGTGTTATTAACTACAAAGCAAACGAAAGAGGTACAGAAGACAGAATCCAATACGTGTCGAAATAAATACATCACGAGACAAGCGGACGTCCTTGACAATGGTCAAGTGGAGGAGTTGCTGTTTGAAAACCTCTTTTTGGACCCCAAAGAAAAGTTAAATTATTAGAGCGAGCCAAAACGCATAGGGTCTGGATGAAAGAGTACCTTAGCAGAGTCTAATGGCGATGTGACAACTATTTTGAGGTATTTGACACAAAACGGACTGTTTTCGTTCGCTGAAAAAAAGATGATACCTATGCATATGATTGAATAACTAAATAAATAGAGAAATAAAATGGGTGGCTGAACAAAACTATGGCGACCTCGTGATGCATTTCAAGAATCTTCAATATTGGGCCGATTACGAAAGGGTAAATTAGAATAGAATACATTTTTCATGGTGCCATGCTCTCGGGTCTCGGCGGACCTCCCAACATATATAAGCGAAGATATTTTTTTCTGATGTTTCTTGGATTTGAGTCACGAACCTCCCACGTAACAAGCCGGCATGCTAAACATCACCCGACAGGCACCACTGTATGGTTCCACTCTCAGTCAGGTTTCTCTTCAAGTAAGGTGTGAGAGTTTACTGAAAATATGACTAAAGAGGCGTTTAGGAAGATATTGGAAGAAAACTCTTTGATTTCTGGAGTGATGATTGATTAGCGAAAGATTGGTATCTCAGCAGGACAACGGCCCTGAAAACACACTTCCAAATTTCGTGGGAAATGCTTCAAACAGAGTGAAGACGAAAACATTTTCAAAAATCGTGACATGCTGACCGGAGCCGAATGGAAGGGTCCAGGATCAATGCCCTTCATCAGAATCAGCATGGTGGAATACCTTACAGGACTGTTTCAACAATGTACACCACAAAACAACTGCAAAGTTCATCGCTAGAATGTCGAGAATTCTTAAAAAAAAGACAGTGGAATGCAAAAGATTCCTTCCCTGGTTACTCGTTTTCACACCTTAAAGTTCCTATGAAGTATCCTCTGGGTAGTCTTCCTTTGTCTTTCTCGATTACTGTTCAGTTGAGTCGTTTTACTGTTCATTGTTGGGAAAATTTCTTTCACCTTATTTCCTGGACAATTTATTTGAATGACCTCTCCAACTGTGTGCGATTTTCCCAAAACATTGAATACAGCGCCGGCCAAAAAGAACGGTTTAATAAAAGCTCCAAGTCTTTTGAATTCTTCCTAGAAAGTTAAACCATGTATGGGAATTCAACATCCCCCATTCCCCACAGCCCACACCAACTCCTCCTCGTCCTGCTTTAATGACTTTTGTGTTGTCTCGTCAGCGGACCGAAGCACTCAAAGCTTTTATCGAATCGTTTGCGAATCACCGTTGATTTTATTCCATCACTAAAAGACATTTCAACGCTTTATGACAAAGAATATTCAGAGTGAAAAGCAAACAGAGTAGTGTACCCTACCAATACTTAAAGTCTCTTCAAGTTAAATTGATTTTTAAATTGCATTAAATTGATCTTCGAACACATTACCAAAACTCTTCTTGAATACTTACTCAGTTCATTTTCTTATTGAGTCAGATTGCCATCTTATTTCTTTTTAGAGATGATGTTTTTGCAAAATTAGAATTCTATTGAATATGCATGCAAACGTTTTCACTTTTGTTCCAGGCCAACAAAGGAGTCCTTTTTTTTTGCTTTCTCAATAAAAACAGAGTACAAAAAAAAACAAAATAAAAAAAAAAAAAACAAAGTAAATCAATAGATTTTATCTTGGCTCTTGTGTACACTGTATAAGTGTACAATGAAGGAGTGGTGCCAAAAGTGACATCCAATCAATTTATTATGCAAATTTCAATTAAATTTTGTGCCATGTTACACAAGGGAGAGGATACTACTGCCATTTCGGAGGGGTTCTTAGGTTGGTAAGAAATTAAAGACGTTTGCACAGTAGAGGGTTGAATGAAATTTTACTTTGGAAAATTTATACACAATTTTTGAGTGTACATTATACAAAATTCGTATATACTTACAAAAACAACAACAGCAACTCAGTCACTGTCAGGCTAGTGATATATTTTTTGCTGTTGTTTTTAGTAAGCAATCTCCTCATTACTTTCCTAAAGTAATGAAAAATTTAATTAAAACCATAACTTGTCACTGTCCATAAATTGAGTTGTGGTGGAAGGCCAATAAATAGCTTCTAGCTGCAGGAACTTTAAAGGGTGTCTTTTTAGTTATTACTGAATGTATTACGTTGACATGAACCAACATACTTATGGAAGCTCATTCTGCTGAATAAATGCTTTTTTCATGTCGCTGCAGTAATCTTATGGAAGACTTAATCAAAGTGAAGGTTTCATTGATGGAAAAGCAAACAAATTGCTACTCTATCACAAATACTGAAGTCAATGGGAAGAATGGGGACTTGTTAGTGCGGTTCAATAACTTTTCATAATTAAAAAATTCTTGTTTGTGGGAGAGGATTTGAATGGAAACGTCGAAAAAACGAACGAGAATAATAAACACTGCCATTTAAGTCTGGATATTGGTTGTCCGGAACTGTTCTGGTGGAGATATCCCATCTATATGCCAACCATACGATTTCGCCGTGTATATCAAACTATACCGATCCCTTGTCACATGCAGCCGTGGTCTTTGTGGTAGCCATGTTTTTTTCTCAAAATTTTTCGTGAATGCTGCAAAACAAGGGCTTCTAAGAGGATCATAGCAAGGTATGTGGTGACCCAAAAGGCATCTTGGTGTTATAATTTATTTAAAATAATACGAAAATGGCATTCCACGAAGTATAATACCTATGCTGCATGTCTCCGGATCTAAAAAAATGTCTGCCAGAGCAGAAACGATAAAATAGCTCTTGTAAAGAGCAACCATCCTCAAAATGGAAGAAATGCTAGGTAGATTCGTTTGCTGAAGTTCATTAGCAATGTTTCAGGACAGAAACTAAAACTATGATAAAACTAAGCAAATAATTCCGTTGAGAACTTTAAAAAATTGATTAATGTTTGCGTCAGGAAAGGTATGAGTTTTTTTGGAATGATGGAAAACACTGGGCTCAGATGTTCTCAGCTGGTGGAGGCTGGGCAAGTATTGCTTAAGAGAGGGGTAAACACTCGGAGGCTGAACAATAAATTTTTTTTTACCACTTTTCGATCTTTTGCGGTGTGCAAGATAACTTTTGACAGGATCATCCAAAATCTTAATTCTAAAAAGATTTCGTTAAAAGACAACTTTCTCCAGGTAATAACACGAGGTTTTTTCTTTTTTGCAATTTTGAAACTTTGGTGACAATTTAAAGCGAAAAGTCGTTTTTTTGCCTAAAAATGCCGCCATCTTGTAACTGTCAATTCCGGAAAAATAAAATTTTTTTAAAATTCCGCGTATTATTACCTCTAAAAAATTTATTAAAGAAGTATGCAAAATTTCAGAAGGATCAGTGCAACAGTGGTCGAGATATTTTGCACACCGACTTTAAAAATACTAGTTTCGAGATAAACGCCTTTAAAGACAAACGCGAAAAAAGCACACTGAATGGTTCGGGCTCCCCTCAAAAATATTCCGTTAGAAGTGTAATTAGAGTGAGCTCCCCTTCCCTGAACACAAAGAAGACCTCGAGCTACCTGGAACCAATCATAAAAGGTTAGTTCAAGGTCGTCCAGTTCCCTCTATTCGCTCGCGGCGTATACCTACTCTAAAATCATCTAAAATCACTGTAACTTTTCGAATTCAACTCGGAATGACTTGAAATTTTGACACAACATTCTTGAAGTGTATAATTTTTTGAAAATGCCCCAGAGTTTATCCCTTAATGCACTAGGGAGGGGGGGGGCTCTCAGCTACAAGCTTATAGGAGGTGTATCAAAGTTAGTTCAGTGGAGACCGAAATGCATCACATTTTGAAATAAAATGCTATGGTTTTTTGTCATGTTTGGGCTAAGTTTTCTTTTTTCTTCTAAGACAGCACCTTGAATATCTATTTAAAAAACCAATAAATGTCTTTATTTTTCGGTAAAGAAGTAATCGAATAATGCATTTAGCAATATAACTTGCAGTAGACTGAAGTATTTTAAAACAATTACCTGTTACTTCTATAGTGCTTCTATAAGAATTACACTCCGAAGTAAATAAATATTTTGTTTGCTGTAGCAGCTGCCTTCGAGCAGTCAAAAATGCAAAACTTATCCACTGTAGGGCTAAATCGGAAATCATTTTGAAATGAAAAGGTGGCTATAAGGCCTGTCGAAGAGCGTTAGCTGCATTATAGAAAATATTAGCTCCTTCGAACTTTTTACTCCAAGTGAAAGTAAAAATTCTCTTTGAAGCTAACAATCCGACTCGATGATCCCAAAGCTCAAACTGCGTAGAAAATACTCTATTAACTTTCCTTCGGTTCAAGACTGGTACACCTTAGAATCTGAGCCAGGCAATGATTGTTATAGAATCTTCACAGATAGTTCCAAGGCCGATAATGGATCTGGCATTGATGCCTTTGTGGAGCGCGATGATATACGACAGCATGCCTCATATATACTATCCAAATGACTTTTAGTTAGGATGAGGAAGAGTATTTGTGTTTTGCTTGGATAGTTTCTCGAGCTCAAATGGAGGTGATTTTTTGAAGGCGTGAAAAAAAACTATAGCTTAAAATATTCTGTAATCTTAGGAGTTTATTATACACTAGCTGAGCCGCCCGGCTTTGCTCGGGTCTGTAGTTTTAAGGTTCCCGTTCTCGTTTTTCCTCTTTCGTGGGAATTTGGTGATGAAATACAATCTTTCTTACTGTGGGACTATGTGGCATCCTAATACTGAAAGAATTTTTGAAATCAGTCCAGTAGTTCCAAAGTTTCCGTTCCCAACCCATTCCTGTGGGAATCTTCCGTTCCCGTGAAAATATGTGAATGAAATATAAATCTATGTCACTGAGGGATAATGTCACATTCTAGATTTGAAAGAATTTTGAAATCGGTCAAGTAACTTTAATGTTTTCGTTCTCGCTCCTGTTTCTGATCCTGTCAGATTATAGGGATGAAAAATATAGCCTAAGTCATTGACAAAAGGTAAAGGGGGATAATGTAGCACCCCTAATGATGAAAGAATTTTTCAAATCATCTATCCAGTAGTTTCGAAGTTTCCGTTCCCAACCCCGTTCCTGTGGGAATCTTCTGTTCCCATGGAAATATGTAAATGAAATATAACAGCATTATTTATAAACCCATAATAGGGAGCGAATAGCGCTATGTTCCTCTTATAATATCTCTGAACAGGAAAACCTTATTCTTATAATCTGTGGAGTAGTTTCAAATTTTCCGTTCCCAACCCTGTTCCTGTGGGAATATGGGGATCAAATCTTGACAGGAACCATCTCTGGACTAAACTATGTTAACCCTGAAAATTTCATAAAAATCCGTTGGGTGGATTAGGAGTCTACACCGGACATACATACATACATACATACATACATCCTATTTTATATATATAGATATATTCATGTAAATTGTTAGGAATTTTCGAGTTAAAATATTGAAATCCTAAAGAGATATGGACTATGTCTTGAACTCCTTGAAATTAGAAGACGTCAATTTGACGCATTTTTTTGAATTTGTCTGGTACCTGTAACAAGAAAATAGAAAAATGGCGTTAAAGTAGACCCTTTTTCCGATACAGCCATTTATAATTGGAGTGAAAAATTGGAAATTGACAAAATGGCCGCAATTTAAAAAAAGGGGTCCAAATTTCGTCAAAAAAATCGTCTTTCGATGGCTGCCAAATTTGCAATTTTCATCCGATCGTAAAAGTTGTTGATGGCTGTATGTAAAAACATATGGAGAGTAAGCAGTTAAAATTTCAAGACGATTCGTTAATATTTGCGTGAGTTACAGCTGCGGCAAATTTGAAAAATGCGGTTTTGAAAAAAACGCGTTTAAAGTTTTCAGAGCAGGAGATCGAGCGCCCGAGATGCTTCTCTTCTATACTCTGCCATTTCAAAAATATCCAAGATGTCATTCCAATATTTTAGGACATCATTTTTAAGAAAATCGAGTTTGCAAGACATCTCTAAATGCGATCGGAATACTAAATTGTTTGAGTCTCTTTTGGATTCGAGGCCATCACGTCGTAAGGCAAGGCAAGGATCTCAGACAGTTTTCTCAGGACTTGAACCGGCACGGTGCTCGGTCTGATGGGGTCCTCACGTCCTCAGTGCTTCAATCTTCAATGTACGAACGGATCTGTCAAAAACTCTCCATTTAATGAAGACAGGCCAAACGTATGCTTAATGTTAAGAAGAAAACTGAAACGTTTATGTTTTCTTGTTTTCTTGTACCATGGTGTACTTCTGTTTTCAAGTTTTTAAACGTCTTAGGCTTAAGTGTTACCACACTCTTTGAATTCTATGGAGAGGATTCCATATTCCATTCCTATTTGAATGTCCTGCATTTTCTCGTATCAGGAAACAGATACTCGAGGCAGACATGGTGAGAACTGGTGGTAACCTATGCTCCTTATCATGGCAGCGTTTTTTGACTTTTCTCCGAGCAACTGGAAAGCTCGCAGGTACCCGTGGTGTGATGGATAGCATGTCCGCTTGTTAATTCAGAGGTTCGAGTTCGAATCCCAACAGAGGCAAAAGTGTTTTTTCCACGGGTATCGCCTTTCGCGAGGAATTGGCAAGTCCTCCGTTAGTATTCATTGCCATGAAAAGCGCTTTCTCGAAAATTGTAGGTCCCCTCCATTTCCTCACAAGGCATGGTTGTGAGAAATGTGTAGGCCCAAGGGCTGCTCGCTCTGTTGCGCCACCCTATTAATTTTTTTAACTGGAAAGCTAAATGAAAAGAAGGTTCCTATCTGGTAGCACTATGGACCGACATTTAGGTTTGAGTGCTCCTCCAGTTAGTATTTTGAAAACCTCTGACAGAAGAAAAGGCTAACAACAATCAAAATATTTTACGGAAAGTCAACGGGATGCTATTGAATAAAGCCCCATAAGTGGGATAAGTGAACTGACAGTAATTTTAACAATTGAACAAATCACCTTAAGTTCAGGTCACACAGGGCTGGTTGTCAGCCACGAATCGAGTGTCAGCTATTTCCGAAAGTAGTGTGGAATGTGGATACGAATTTTACCACACTCCTGATTTTTGCGAGATTTTTTTGATTTCATTTTGTTGGAATGTCTCAAGTCTCAACTATTTATTTCGTTTTCCCAATATTAAAAAAAACAACAACTTGCAACTTAGATAGGAAGTGTTCATATGCACCCACGATGTGAGTAATGCTAAGTTGTGTAGGAAGCCTTTTGTGTTCAGAAATGACTGAGTGGTTTCGTTTTAAACGAACTCAATGAGGTGGTGTTGAACAAACTACATATTTTCAGTTCTGATTTATGACAGATGTCAAACGACAGCGCTACCAACTCAAAATCCCGAAATGAATGAATAAGAAATCAGCATCGAAATCTGAAACAATAAGCAAAGAAGAAGGGCGGGAGTAAAATCTGCTGGCACAAACAAATGTGACGACATCAGCCAATGGATTTTCTTAGCTACGGAGGAGTTCAAAACCAGGTCTGTTATTTTGAGGTCCAAGTCCCTCTTTTGTAGAGTAGAGCCTGGATAACTCCACTGGCAGATTTATCTGTACCAACATGACAGGCAATATGATCAACGATGGTAACAGAAAAGTTAAAGAAGTCCTTAAGATCAAACAGGCTAAGATGGTGCCTGAAGAAGTAATGGTGAACATGTCTGCCTATCATGAGTTTGAGGTTCGAATACATCCAATTGTTTTTGTTTTGCCACGAGTATTGCCTTTCACGCAAAATTAACAAGTCTTACGAGAGTTATTGCACTGCAATGAAAAGTGCTTTCTTACTTACACTTTCCTTATCGCCAAAAAAAACTGTATGTCCGTAGAAAGACTCCGTCATGTTCCGAGTTTTCCCGAGATTTGTTGTGCCACCCTTTTCCACAAAATATGTCGCAATTCTTATCAAGTGTTCAACTATTTCTATTTTGATGTATCACATCTTTTTACAATTTGTCTGAGGGATTTCTGAGAGTATGAAACAGCCGGCAAAGCCATTTTACTGTCAGTTGATTAAAATGATATTGATAAAGTTTGTATTTTTCTCGTCCCACTTCTGATTTTTCAGAGGCTACAAAGTCCAACAATGTTTTGACAGTGTAAATTGTCATCGTCTGACATCCTGAACATTAAAGAATGTCGATTTCTTTCGTTGAATATACTAAGTTCGAAAGTTCAATTCTGAAGGATGCCTAACTGAAACTAATATTGTTTATTACCAAATTAAGATGTCAGATGTTACTCGTCATATGCAAATCCTGAAAGACTTTCTCGTTTCTATGAAAATTTGGGGCAACCAAAAGCAAGAGTTCAGTCAAAACATTTAAGTTCCAAAATGCTGTAATCAGCTTTTCTTCCATTCTATCTACAATCGAATAAAAACTAGCATTTTATGTAGAGGCACGATTTTCATTGGAATTAATTTTAATTCAAGTTTCTTCCCTTGTAAATTAAAAAAATTGGCTTTTCATGTGCTTGTGTGCGCTCTTTCCGTCAGCTAATTGTGAACCTCAGATATTTCCTTTGCAGTGAAGGTATTTTATTCCTTTTGACGTTTTCAACACCAACACTCTGAATGAGCGCAACATCTAATATAAGCATTCCGTTTCAATTGAATTTTTATTTGAACACAGTTCGCTCCTTTCAGTCCCGCCTGCCACTTTCGTGCTTCCACTATCTCTATATACACTTTGAAGCACATTATAAAATAAACATGTGAGAATAATGACCCCATCCCCAGACAAAACCCTTCGATAAATGTAAATTTCCTTGATGTCATATTAGAATTACATGAGTTAGAAATGTTCATCTTTTCTGTATGGGATATCTTCTCTTGGGGAATATATTCGAAGCCATTGCTTGTGGCCCTTCGAAATTGAATGTAAGCCAAACAGGGTAAATGCATTCCCAAGCATAAATGTAAGTCTGCCTTTTCACCTACATTCTACATATGCTTCGGTATTCTATATCTTTGAACTCTATTAGTGTATAGTAGTCCTTCTACACTTATACGAAAACAGAAGATAAGCCCTTTAGAGTCCTTTATTCTAGAGTGCCATTCACTCTAAGCTCCATGTGCACATAATTTTTGGTTTGCTTAGCAAAGTACAAGTTGATCCTTGAGAAGGTTATTTTTTGTTTTACTTCTCTGCTGATGACATTCCTCTTCAGGGTGGAAGCTTGCTTGCTTCCATCGAGGAGCTATCATCATTTAAATTTAGGGTCACCCAGAGAACAAACTTTTGCGACATAGAATCAACTAATCCAGACAAGGGCGAAGTTCATCTTCTTTTTCATATATGAAGTTGGAGTGTCTGCAGCCAATTTATTTTAATGTACTTGGATAGAGCCAAGGAGAGGCATAGAGGCATATTGTGCGTGTGTGTCTGTGTATATGAAAAACTGTTGCCCTCAGATGAGATGAATGGCATGAGATTATGTGTGTGGGTCTAAAGGGTTTATTCGTGTTTGTCCTGAATAATTGGACTCATTTCTATTCCTTATCTAGAGGATCTATCGAAAGGTTTGTTTTTTTTTTAGTTTTGTGGAGTGATATACTCAAATTTTATTCGTCACGTAGATTAAGAAGTCAAAGTTTTGAAAACCTTTTTGACTTCACCATCGATAACAGAATTGGAGTCATAGTTTTGTTTTAGTCACCTATTCAAGTATAAAATAGTTTCTGAATTTGATTTGGTGCAGTTCCAACTTTCACAGTGTCCCAAAGTCGTGCAAAAAACGATGTGTCATCATAAAATATCCATTGTCCCCTCTTCCGATGAATGTTATGATGTTTTTACCTAACCTACTCAACTGATTGGTATGTCGTGCGATCACAATCTTTAGTAAAACACTCTCGCAAACTTTCTCAGCTAACTAAATAAATAAAAGTCCTTCTTACGAAATCACGATTGCATCTCGTTACTGGTTGCAATTTTTCTCTCCTAAGCAAACTTTGTAACTTTTGGACATCTCTACTCGTCTACTCGCACAGATGAAGGAGCAAGTTTTTGTTGGGAAAGTCAATCTGTTTTATTGCTGATTTGCTACTAAATTCTGTTTGTGAGAGAAATTGGGATAAAACTAATCGGGATATGTATTTGGGAATAGGGACATACCTCAACACATACACAGACGCGCTTAAGTTTGGTTATTTATGACTCGATTTATTGCTTCCTATTAACCAAGTTATGATACAAAATAAATTTCGACAAAGGGGCGCAGAGCATATAAAGGGCGAGGGCGAGAACGAAAACGATATTGAAATCCTTAACTTGGGTGCGGGTGGTGGGGGTAGGATGTTTTACCTTCTACGTGTGAATATATTCGGCAATGCAGTCATTGGATAAATGGCTGCCAACGAATCACTATAGCTAATTGAAACATTTGTCAAAGGCTTATGACAAGAAACAAGATGGTGGCTTACGTTCTACCAGCACAAAAGAGGCTGTTGTGGTAGGAGATATTTTCTCAATTCATTTCTTGTTTATAAGAAGGCTGATTGATTTTGCTCTAGCAGTTGTTTGATTTCAATTTTGCATCTAAATGATAATTATTATAATTAATGATGATATTAGTTTATATTCCGTTCAGTGAAAGGCTTTGCGAGAAAAACATCGCTTTAGAAGCTCATGAATTTGGTTTAGTCATCGAAAGGTTTGTTACTTACGGGTTTTGGATGATCAAAATGTTGTCACTCAAATCACAACCTTCGTTAATAGAAATAAACGAAGCGTTGAAAAACCATGGGAGAAAGAGTTGCTTACTACGTTACAGAGTCAGTGAGTCAGATAATTTTCTTTCTTTTTTCGTTCGGGAGAACTTTTGAAAGTAGTTTTGAATATTTGATGAAGAAGAAAAGTTATGTCGATCTTACATAGTTTGACAGTCATGATCGACGCGACGGTTTGGTTTAGTGGGGAAGAATGCCACGTACCTACTGAGTGGCAAAGTATGGGTGGTGTTGTAATGTTCGAGGAATCTGGGGGCCCAACGCCATTCTAAGACGCAAACAGTTCTTCCGATTCAGAACGTCTAAAAAATTATACTCTCACCGCACTCGAAATTCTGGAGAAAGGTGATACCCGTTGAAAACAGTTTTAAATTTCTGAGATTCGAATCGATAACAATTAAGCCATATTGGGCATATGTCATTGAGAAAGGCATAATTCTTAATACCTTTCCAAAGCTTTTAGATCGTAGTGCAGGCTTTGTTACTCTTCTCTTTTAGATCTAAGACGGTGTCTGATGCAGAGATTGTGTGATACAGTTTCTGTAACCAGTTCAACTTGTTGATCAAAACTACTCACCAAACTGACAAAGAACAATTCTGTTATCTCCCATTTCAGTTTTTCAGAGCACATGGGCTTTGATGTCAGCCAGAGAAAGAGAAAAAAAGACGATGGCACTAAAGCATTTGCCAGCTCTGAACCATTCTGTCAAGTAAGCAAGATACAATTCAAATACACAGCTTGAAACATCCAACTGCAGAAACCAACATAGCTTGACTTTATTCGAACGGGTCATAGCTTTTCGTGCCAGAATATATAAAACCTACTACTTCTAAACCTCAACAAGGAGTGACTTAAGACTTGAGCAAAACTTCTAAGCGGTCACTGTTCCTTATAAAAAATCAACACCAGATGAGGTGCAATCTTATCTGTATAGACAATTCCTTGAAAGTGAGGAAATATCTCTGCACATTATAACAGAATAACCAACACTTCTCGGCTTTAGGAAGCGAATATACTTGATAACGAGATCGTCCCAATTGATAAGCTCAAAGTCATCGCTCATCGATTCTCAAAGAATCAATTTCTTCTGTCCCGATTCATGAGCAAAGGAACAGCCCTGATTGTCCCATGGTGCAATAAGCTTTAAGTAGACATCGCAGTGTTCAGGGGGCTGCAACACAAAGTTACAAGCAAAAATGACAAGAGCCACTAGTAGGACTATGTTCGTTACACTTGTGGAAGAACAAGCAAACTTATGGCTTTGTGTTACAGAAAATTTTTTTAAATTGTCATAATTCGCTTGTCTTGAAGTCTTGTGTTGCAAGCCGCTGAGCTGTATAGGCTCAGGACAACTAATCTGATACTTTCGACTGAATTCTGCGGAAGCTTCATTTACGAAAAAGAAGAGGAAACTGTTCTCACCTTCTCTGTGATCACGCTTCATCCTCTCTCAAAGACTTAGAAAGTAGAATACATCTGGGAGAGCTTTTCTTCAAAGATTCAAATGATTGAAAGATTCTTATGAACATAGAAAGTCACAGTCTCCATCTTATTTAAAGAAAAGTCCAAATGGTTTAAATACTGAGATGATACCTTACATAGCATCACATTGGACCTATGATTGGCTAAGTGTGTCAGTCGCTTTCATGAAAGATTCCTTTGAATGTCTTGTGCCTGGTTCTAAATTTAATCTGGGTTGGTACTCTTCGGAGGCCCACACTTTTCCACGCGTGGGCCTAGAATAAGTGCAGCGACTCTTTCTTTGTATTTACATTACATTAATCGTGTGTGCTGATGTTCATTTTCATCATGAGCGTTTATCATGAGTGTATACCCGCGAGGATGCCAATCAACAGAGAGAATCAAAGCCTGAAAAGCAGGAAAAAAAGTTTTCTCCATAGGTTGCTGCTAACGCAACTAAGTTCTAAAAATGTCTAACTGTCGTTTGCTGCTTTTAAAGAGCTCTGGTTAATTCTGTTCTTTTCTTGCTCTAGAGACTTAATTAAGTACAGAGTTGTTTTCCTCACTGGGTGAGGACGAGTGAAAAAGAAATTTTGGAAGGCTATTAACCATTTCGTTAACAATTATGCCACCGTGTTCAACAACCCCAATTAAAGTTACGCCGTTCATTGCACCGAGCAGTCTTAAGTTAGCTACTTAGACTCAGATTCAGCTATTTTCTAATTTGGATTTCGTGACCATGGATGAGATAGCTTTCAAGGCTGCCTGACTCTATATAAAAATATTGAGGTTTTTTCAATCAATTCAATCGATTGATGCGTTGCATGACTTCACAAGACTGCAGCTTGGAAGACTCTGCAAACGTCTGAGCTTTATTAACCTTTTTGGGGGAAAATAAACTGAGAAGATGCTTGTCCCTTCCCCTTTATACGTTTTAGAAACGTCTGTGCAGACGAAGCATGATTTGCTTTTCTAACCTTGATTTTCTCCACTGGCCACCGGATTGAATCTAAAATTCGAATTCGGAATCTAGTACGTTTGAATGTCTCTGGGTCTGATAAGCCTATTTTCCAATTAATGCAATGATTTCATCTTTTTCTTATTTCCTTCAGTGAAGAGATCTAGGAGAGCTAGTTGCGTGAAAGTTTCCAGAGTTTTCGTTCTCATAGCACTGGTTGAGCCAATGTATGCAAGTTTTTGGACTTTGGCCATGTTCAATTACATTCTCTAACCTTCACCAAAACTATCAAATCAAAAAGCGGGCGTGAGGATTGGTCTTATTGTGGATGTGCACAATGTACAGGGAATATGTAACGTTCTTTTGCTTAACAAATTAGAACTTTCAAGTTTTAACTTCTACTTTAGTTACACCACTATTCTATTCAACATACGAATTCAATTAATCCACGTAACCAACCACGTAATAAATAAACCACTTAGACTGTTACATGGTTTTCGAACTAGATCAATTTTTTTTTTTCAAAAATTTTACTGCATGCAGATCTGGGTTTTATTTGTTTTAAAATATTATTTCTAGTTGAGCTTTCAATCGATAATGATTTCTAGGCATTTTGCGAACTGGTGTACCATTTGTAGGGGGTGAGGGTGGAATTATAACCGGAATGTTATTCTCTCTTGTGATCGAAGCCAACTCTTTTTATGTAGTTGGCGTAGCGCGATGTTAAGAACTCAGCTGCGGCCCAGTTGACGAGATTTCAAACTTTTGTAGCGTCTTGTCAAAGTCAGACTGGAAAATCTCATCCTGGTGACAGTGACATCTGTAATATCTCAATGATGTCGCAAATATTGAAATATTTTATGTGTCACTTAAGTTATTTATTTTGAAACAAGACCAGTTGATAAAAATGTCGCACAGAGGCTCGGTAATTTGAATTGGCTCGTGCTCTTTATTGTATACATCGTTAATAGTAGTAACTATAGCAGTTTCACATTCATCATTTCTATCAACATACAGTGAATTATTTGTGTTTGCATTTGCTAGAAATGGCAGTAGAAATGTGTTCTGCAATCATGCCAGCCTTTTTCGAGTGGTCAGTTAAAGAAGGGCATGAAAAAATGAAGATGTCCATCACAACGCTTCACTTAAGAGTATATTACGATTTTAAAAATTCAATACAGCGGAGGTCAAAATTCAAAAATCAATAAAAAGTCAACAAATGCTATAAAATTATTTAACTTCAAAAAGAGTAAAAGTCAAATTGAAATCATTTTTACTCCGAGAGAATTTCAGTGTCATGCTTTCAAATTAAGAACTGGTTACAAAATCCTGCACTCACCAAAAATATATTCACCATCACCATATGTATGTGTAGAATCCGTTAAATGGATATACGAATTTAAATTTAAAAACTTAAAAAAAGACATATGCTACGCACCAACCACTCCATGACTAGTAGGACTGTTTTCTACATATAGGTTTATTTATTTAATGGACGATGGGGCAAAAAATATAATCCTTAGTTGCAGTCTGATGTCACTCGCAAAGTACTTTTATCATGTTGAATTTTGTTTAAATAAAAAGTCGTGTTGGATTGCACCCCTGCTTTTTTCATTTGATTTCGCATTTCACGCGTTAACAAAAAATCGCAAAATAAACATCTAGGATGTCCAATTTTAATTTTTTTCTTCTTTTTGGTTGAGTGACAATTTCCATTAACGATAACTAGAAGCACTGCACTTTCCGAACAGAATTCCACTCCACAGCAAATTTCCATGAATCGTTTCAAAAAAATGCATGATAGTGTGAATTCGACATCAAAAAATAAAACACACTGTTGCAATCAAAAGCAGGTCTCATTCCATTTTGATGTCCAGCAGGCAGTTAATTTTTTTTCTTGTTTGATGTTCCGGAAGTTTTCCAGTGACTAACTCTTTTTGAAGAAAAAGAAGAAAAAGGAAAGACGAAAGCGACAGTCACATCTAACATCAAGGGATTCTTCGAAATGAATCCACAGATGAAAAGGCTTGAATTAATTTCCGGGTATATCAAGTCGCCCATTTTTCATATTTTTTTTCATTCACTTTTTTCCACTTTAATAAAACGTCAACCGATATAATGGGAACATTTGCCAAGAAAACTCTTACATTAATGCGAGGACAACCGACTTTTCATCGCTTGGTGATTCATTTAGAAGACATTTTTTTTTTTTTCCGATGATACTCTAACACGTTCGCTAAACCAACACGACGACGACGGACGCCGACGACATGATAGAACAGGGCGAAGAAGCCTTTTGATGAATTTATTATACCAACCAAAAGCAACCGTTTTATTCGGTTTTGCTTGTCCTTTTTTCCTTGTAGTATTGGTGGGAACTATTTAATAGGAAGATGATGTGAGCAACGTTTTACTTCTTTACCTTGGAGACCGATGCGATGGAGCAATAATATTACGGAAACGAGATTTTGCTTTTGATGCGCCATGGATGCAATAGACATTCATTGAAAGTTTATAACTGCCAATTCTCTCGCTTTTGGTCCTGTGCTGAGATGAATTCAATTTTTGAAAAAATAAACGTCGCCCCCAAAATGTTGATCACTTGTAAAATGTCAGTTAGTCAGCAAATTTTTGACTAAACAGTACAATTTTTCGAAGTTATTTAAGACCAAGACCAAGATGCAAAAATTTCAAAATGTTCTTCTTCTTTGTTGCACCTCGCAGGATTGCGAGTACTGTGATTTTAAATAGATCGAGTACTCCCATACTTATCTGCCATAGACTTATGATCAGCCTGTAGGGTAGGCCGGGTTGACTTCGGCTTATCTCCTGATTTCGGATTGCATCATCTCTGAGGTCAATCTTTTGTTGGTGAATTCACAGTCTTTTGTGACGTATTCGAAAGTGCTATGGCCTACACTTCGTAGTCGTCTTCCTTCGTGATCATGTCGAAACGGTTTTCGTATCGTATTTCCTTTTTGTTAAGGTTTGCCGGAGCTCGTTTTTGAATTCAGCCTAAATGATTGTGCTCTACTTTCTTCAAGATAGTAATTTCAACATGAATTCTTATATGTGTCCGCCATTTAGCTGCTTCATTTTTGTTATAACATATCTCGAAACTGACAGCTGTAATGCACTTGAAACCATGACAGAATGTCAGTACCATAACTCCGTGGTGTCAATTGAGTAATGGTACTGACAATTGACATGAGTCAATTTATGCTTGAAAAACGTTGGAAAATATTGAAAACTTATTTCCAAAGTTAGTGCTGAGTGTTTTTTAAGAAAAACCTGGCCTAAATGAAGCACCCACCCCCCTGCGGAAGTTTTGTCCACGCTTATGGACAACACTCATGGCTTATGTCTTCGTACGGTAGAAAATGTAGCTGCTGTAACCACGAACATTAACTCGCCATACGATCACAACAGTTAAAAATACTTGCCTGAGAAAAATTGTACACAAAAATATAGAATCATACTTTTACAAGGTTTAATTGGTTAAGCAATTGAAGGTGTATCACCATCTCCTTTGGTGGCGAGGAGCCCTTTTATCTAGTAGACTTGTCGCTTGGGAAGCCTTCACGTTATAGTCAATACATTCACAGATAATTACAATTCGATGTGAATTGTGGAGTACTGGCATAATTTGTAATAGAAAATAAAACCTGAGAACAACCCAACGCCAGCGATTAGCTTTACAGAGCCATGTTAACTGACTTTTTTTTACTAAAGTTAACGACACAGATTTCGACGATCCCTGGATCGTGTGGCTTGGAATGCGATGCCACATAGGACGATCATTTCATTGCGTACCAAATTCTCAATTCGTGATATCAGTCGGCTTAATTTCAGATTGCCGCCTCGGAGCTGCGATTTGACATTTTTGGCCTTATTTTATGAGTAGTCGTGTAAGGAGGATCTAATGTCAACAATCTTGAAACGATTCAAGGACTTAAGGTCCATTTCATTGAAGATACCTGAGCTACAGCCCAAAACCATCACAATAGTCTTGGATTTACAAAATGCACTACTCCGAGCCAGCCGAGGAAGCCACTTGAATGAAGTTGTTTGGCATAGTTAATAGGAAAGTTGAATCATACCAATAGTGTTCTTTTCACTAGTTTACGCCTTTATATACAGTTTGTTTTGCAAAGGTTAGGTTAGGTTGCATGGGGGGTGCAGCCACAAGTGGCAGCACCTCACTCGGATCTCAAGGATCCATTGTGCTCCCCGGGAAAATCAGAGGATGAGGAGGTGGGAGGATTGAAGAGGTAGAGGGTTGGGTGGGGTTGTAATTGGTTTATTGGGGTAGGGATCCCCCACTGAACCATTTGGAGCCCTGAGTAAATTTCAGGACGTTGCTCAATGGGAGATTAGAGATGTCGCCCTGTTCGTCGAAGAAGTATTCTCCGAGGGTTTTTTTCCGAGTGTGTGCCAAGCTAGGACACTCGCAGAGGAAGTGGAATGATTCTTTCTCTGCCTCCTCATCTTGGCATCCTCTACATACTTAAGTCGGATGTGCTAATACCCATTCTCATCATGTTGGTACCCACCGAGTTGCGGCCCGTGAGAATGCCAATCAACGGAGAGGTCCAAGGTCTGTTTAGCTGGAGAATAAATTCTGTTTTTCTCTTGGAAATATCTGGTCAAAAGTTTCTGGAAACTCGGCATGTTTCTAAAGATGACCACCTGTCATTGGCGGTTTTTAGAAAATTGTGTTTGATTCTGTTATTTTCTGTTTGTCTGTTTGAATGTCTTTATCTGTATGGTTCATGATGGTTCTATGGCCTGATAGGCCTGTTTTCCAATTGTTGCATTGTTTGAGTCGCAGTGCGCTTTTGGCCGCCATCTCCTTAGTAAAAAGATCTAGGGGAGCTAGTGACAAGAAGGTTTCCAGAGCTGCAGTTGGTGTTGTTCTCATGGCACTAGTTGAGCCAATGCATGCAAGCCTTTGGATTTTGGTCATGGTCTTAAGGTTTAAAGCCTTCTCTAATGATGGCCACCAGACCTCAGACAGACAGATTGGTCTTATTATGGATGTATACATCCAGTGAATAGTATACATACTTTGCCGTACCAGATAAATTTATTGGTATACCATTAATGGTGGGTGGAAGTATATCTGGAATATTACGTTTTCTCGTAAACAGAACAAGTTCTGTTTTTGTAGGGTTGACATTTATCCCACAGTTTTTTGCCCAGCTGGTGAGCTTGTTTAGAGCTGTCTGAAAGAGTTCATAAAGGGTTGTTGTGAATTTTCCCGAAGTCATGATGACGATGACACTCCTCCTTGAGGTGTACCTCTACAAGTTTTGACTTTTAGGGTTCTTGCACCCATTTCTGCTTTTACTATTCTCATTTGGAGACCCAGTTTGATAGCGCTGGCTACCAGACTGGGTTGTTGAAGGCCCCTTCTATATCGAGGAATGCAGCCAACGCAACGTGTACTCTTTGTATTGGATTGACTTTTCAATGGTTCCGACTACTTCATGAAGTACAGTCTCAACTGATTTGCCCGTTTTGCAAAAGATGCGACAAAAGCTCAGGACCTTTAGGTTGGATCAAGACAAGCAAAAAATTGTATTGGAGGAGGATGGTTTGTCAGAAATTGACATAAGCCATTAAGCTTAATTGATTTTTAATAAATTAAAAAAAATTATGTCAATTTCTGACAAATCATAGCTTTCAAAAACACTAAAGTATTAATGTACTTTAGTGTTTTTGAAAGCTAATACTTTGTTAATTAAGTTTCACTTTTTAGGTCTGTTTCTTTACTTTTCGTGTAAAGTTTGGGAAAAAGCCCGGGAAAAAGTTTGGGCTCAAGCTTTTTAATGTTGTTTTTGTAATCTCCATCCGAAAATGAAAAGTAAAGATACACCTTTGGGATGTTTCTTGCTGAATGACATTTATCATGCACTCTCAGCAGAGATACTTAAAAACATTCAAACAATTTTGTTTTAGAAACCTGTTAAAATGAGCTCATAGCAATGTTACATTGCATACTTAACATTATTTTGAATTTTCAAACCTACAAAGAGAGATTATGCTTTCCATTTTTCATTTAATTTCAAAAATAAATTTGAATTCAATCGAAATGTTTCGATCAGCTGATTTCACAAACAGCCGATTTGACAAGCAAGAAAGTGCACGAGCAAATTGTTCGGGTAAATTCTTACTGGAGGGGAAGTGACTAAAAAGCAAAAGCTCTGCCACTTTTACGTCAAAAAAAAGTAAAGATACACGTTTCGGGATCCCGCGGGATCCCACGGGATCCCGCGTGTGAGTAAAGATACAGACCTTTTATAAAATAGCCAAATGACTTTTCAATTCTGAGTCAAATACGAAAAACTAAATGAACAATTTTTTGTTCGTTTTTGTAAAATTGAAAAAAACCCTAGATTGATGAGAAAAAAAGTGTGATGACTGTCACCTAAAACCTACCGAGTTATTTTTTAGCTTTTAATACATTGTCTACATCGTTTTGGTCTTTATATTGCAGTTTTTGTTTCTTATTTTGCTTGTGGCCATATTTAATTTAATTTTTTTTTTTACTATTGTAATTTATTCAAGAAGTCAAAACATTTAATTGCATACCTAAACACCTACAGAAAAGAGAAATGGACCAACCAATTTGCCGGCAGCCATATTCGATATCTATTTTATTTTAATACAGAACTTTTTTTTGCTAACCAAGCCTTTTCATTTGATACCCATTATAGGAAATAGGGAAGAAAATGTTGTCCGCGATTTTATAGCCCTCCGAACTTATCGAATGTATTAAATTTCTCTTATCAAATCTTAAGGTGCTTACCAAATTTTAAATCTAACCGTCAGCCAGAAGGGGACTTGAATTTAAATAAATAAATAAGTGAATATAGGAATAAATAAATAAATACATAAATAATAGAAGGTTAGGTTAGGTTACAATGGCTGCCAGGAATACACCCGACACAGCCATCTCCATAAGAGATAGGCGACTGTTAAGGACGGTTAGTGAGTTCGTAGAAACAGCGCCGAGTGATTTGAGGGCTGCTTGACTATCTGAGAAAATCCGGATATTCGTTGAGGATATCACGTTTTCTTTTAGCCATGATAGGACCTCTTTGATCGCCAGAATTTCCGCTTGGAACACGCTACAATGGTTTGGAAGGCGGAACGAGAGACTTACGTTAAGTCGGTTTGAGTACACCCCACAGCCTACCCCTTCTTCGGTTTTGAACCATCTGTATAGAAATGAATTGAATCATCTCTCAAAAATTCTTCGTCGTCCCAGGTCGTTCTCGGTGGGATTGTGACTTGGAACTTATTATCAAAAACCAATTGGGGGATGGTGTAGTCGGAGTGACAGGGGATTGATCCGAATAAATTCAGGATTGCAACGTGACCGATGTTGTTATCGGTCCATTGGGAGATAGCTCTCATACGAGTGGCTGCACTGGCGGCCATTTGTTTGCTGAAGATATCTAGTGGTGTGAGGTTAAGGAGTGTATTTAGTGCAGCTGAGGGTGTTGATCTCAGTGCTCCGCTTATACACAGACAGGCTGTTCGTTGGACCTTGCTTAAATTGTCGCAGTAGGTACTTTTATCAAGAGCGGTCCACCATACCACTACTCCGTATGTGAGTATTGGTCTGATGACCGCGGTGTAGAGCCAGTGGGTGATTTGGGGGGAGAAACCCCATTTGTTACCAATGGCTTTTTTGCAGGAAAATAAGGCCACGGTGGATTTCCTGATTCTTTCCTGTATATTGGCTTTCCAATTTGGCTTCGTTTGAAAGTACAAGTGAGATTCCATTTATTGATGGAGTTATTAGTTGAGGAATTTTATATTTCCTGGTGAAGAGAACGAGTTCAGTTTTCTGAGGGTTGACCTCTAGATCACATTTTCCCGCCCATTTTACAAGTTTATTTAGAGTGGTCTGCATCAGGTCCGTAAGGACGTGAGCATGTTTGCCGGACACCGCAATGGAGACGTCATCTGCATATGCAATCACTTTGAATCCCTCAGCTTCTAAGTCAACTAGAAGTTCATTGACGACTATATTCCATAGAAGAGGGGATAGGACTCCGCCTTGCGGTGTTCCTCTACTGACAGATCTCTTTGCAGAGAAGTTTCCTATAGTAGAGTTGATTCTCCTGCTTTTTAGCATTAGATTTATCAACTCCACTATGGAATCATCTACTTTGAGCTTCGTCAGTGCCTTTGTAATTGCAGAGTTGCTGACGTTGTTGAAGGCGCCCTCTATGTCGAGGAAGGCGCCAGAGTGAATTCTTTGTGGTGGAGGGAATATTCTATAGTACGTACCAAGGTGTGTAGGGCCGTTTCTACAGATTTTCCCTTGCAGTAAGAGTGTTGTGCTGTAGATAACAATTTTGGATCTATAGCTGTACGCAGGTGGATATCAATCAGTCGTTCTAAAGTTTTAAGAAGGAAAGATGATAGACTTATTGGTCGGAGATCTTTTGGGTTTACGTGGGATGATTTCCCAGCCTTAGGTATAAACACCACCTTGACTTCTCTCCACTGAGTGGGGATATAGTTCAAGGTGGTACAGCCGATGAGAATTACTTCAAGGACAGGGATAATAATGTCCGCGGCCTTTTGAAGTTCGGCTGGAATTATACCATCAGGTCCAGGGGATTTGTATGGGTCAAAGCTGTTAATGGCCCAAACTAATTTTTCCCTTGTAATCAGATCGGGGTTGTTTGTTATTATGCTACCTGGTTCTGTGGAATCATAGTTGCATAAGTTCTTAGAGCTTCCTGGAAAGTGAGTGTCCAGAAGCAAATTGAGCGTTTCTTCGCAGGATTCTGTCCAGCCGTCAGCTGTTTTCAAACTGCTAGGCATGGTCGGACTCTTTGAGAGGATTTTTCTTAATCTAGAAGCTTCTGAAGTATCTTCTATTTTTTCACAGAAGTTTCTCCAGGAAGTTCTTTTATTTTTCCTCAGTTGATATTTATAAGTTTTGAGGGATTCCTTGTAGGAGTCCCAGTCTATTGAAGTTTTAGATTGTTTAGCTCAGTTGAAAAGTTTTCTACATTCCTTCCTGAGCGGTTCTAGCCCGGAGCTCCACCACAGTGGTTTCTGTTTTCCTCTTATTTTTATAAGAGGACAGGATTTCTGCAGTGAATGGTTAAGGGCAGTGGTAAGATCATTGACTTTTTTGTCTAGATCATGTTTGTTTGTAGGGTTTTGTAAAAGTTCAGGTTTAATAAACTTTTTCAAAATTACCCGATATTTTTGCCAGTCAGTTTTCCGATAGTTTCGGAAGACTGGTTGCTTGAGAGGTTCCTCATTTAGATCAAATTGAATGTATCTATATGATCAGCAAAGGAGTGTTCAGTAGATACTTTCCAATTAGTAATCCTATGATGAACCGAATCGGAGACAAGAGTCATATCTAAAACTTCTTGTCTGTTTTTGGTAATGAATGTTGGTTCTTCTTCTTCTTCTTCTTCATTTCCGGCGTTACGAGTAGTGATCTTGAAGCGATCACAACTCTCCCACTTTTCTGCTTCACACTAGTGATCCGCCTGTGGGGTACGCCGCGTTGACCTCAGAAAGCGTCGGCAAGCCTCCCGGTTTTGGATTGTTCCATGTCTGAGGCCAACCAAATGCTGCTGTTTTTGCATTTGCTTGTACCAGGAGTGTTTTGGCCTGCCTTTTCTTTTTCGTCGCGAATTTGTTGAAACGTTGTACGATATTGCCTTTTGGACGGGGTTCTGCGGATCTCTCCTTTGAACATGACAATACCAACTGAGCCGGTCGTGCTGAATTTTGTCCAAGATGGTACTTTTGACATGAAGGCTTCCACGGATCTTAGTACTTCTAATTCGATCAAGCTTTGTTACTCCTGCTGTCATCCGAATGTTGGTTCATTGCCAATATTACTTACTATAAGGTTAGTACTTAAAATAAAATCAAAAAGTGACTCACCCCTTTCATTTATGTCAGTACTACCCCATACTGTGTGATGCGCATTAGCATCGCATCCAATGATGAGGCAGATCTTCTGCCGTTCTGCTGCAGCGACAATCCTTTTAAATAAGTCGCATGGAGGAGGGCCAGGATGGTCATGGCCGAGGTAAGCTGATACCAGCCAGTAGATGTTGTCACTGGTCTGGTATCTTATTGTGGTTACATCACGATTGCTGTAATGAGGGAGTAAAAATACATTAGTGCTACTTCTTACCAATATGCAGGATCTGGGTTCACCTTTGTCCTTCATATACAGTAGAGTTTATCCAGGAGTCCTTAGTCCTCGAACGATGGACTTGATGATAAATAATAGAAACAAAACATAAAAAAAAATTACAATTTTAAAAGTACCTAAAGCTAAGCGGGGGGATTCTTCTAAAGGACGTTTGGTGCATCGAGGGTGGTGTAAGATCATCTACAACCACAGCTAACCGTTCGAGGAACTTCGATATTACGATGCTCGAAACATTGGAAAGGAAAAAGAAGAATTCCAAGAGCTCTAGTACAACAAACCAAATATGGCTCCTTGATGAACGCGTTTGTTTGTTAGGGTAGCAATTGCCAATTATCCGGCCTCTAATTTTTGGAACGTTTAAATGAGTCGTTTTCAACTCAACCTCAACTTGAACTATCCATCCCAAAAGAATTTTTACCGAAAGGATAATTTAATCCTTCCAGAAACTTAAATTTAAGCAATAAAATGTCTTCATTCTCATTCCATCCTCTTTTCAATTCAACAAACGAGTAGCCCTCAAATCAATCATTCCTCTGACTCTATCTATTGTTGGCCTTTCATCATGACATTGTCAACTTTATAAATAGAATTGTCTTTGAGCATTGTTTACCTAATCATCGCTTCTTGCATATTTATGTACGAACTATACAAACTGTCACCACAAATTATTCGCTTGTCTGCTATGATTGTCTTAAATAATTCATATCTTTCATTAATCATTTGAGATTCATTAGTGCCACCCAGTGAGTGGTGCCATCATCATTTTACCATTTTACCGCCGCCTTTCACTCAGGGATAATCAAATATTTAAAGGTGTTAAATAGTTTTGGAATATTTCAAATTCCTCTCCCCCAAAGTTATGTTTGTCATTGTTTGTGTCTTAACAAAATAGTTTCCCACCAGGGAGAAGAAAATGTGATGAGAAATGTTTTACTTGGAAACAATTTAAGGCAGGCAGATGGTACATTAAGGTACTATTAGAGCGCTTTAAGGGTGTCTGCTTTAAAAAAAAGAAGAGCTTTGTTTCATCACGTTCACGCTAAGAAAGTCGTCCAATGAGAAAAAAGTGTATCAATCACTTGACTTTGTCAGTGTGATCAAAGTAAATGATGTGAAATGAAACCTCAGAGGTTATCTGTAGCAAAATATATTAAAAGTAATGGACATGAAATGAAGATAACTATTCTTAAGCGAGAGGTGTGTTTTTACCATCTCATTGTAACATCACACTGGTTTTATATAACAGAGCAGAGGAAAGAAATGGGGAAAGTTGTGGTGACCGTGGAGTATTGGTAATGGCACAACTGCCTGCTACGTGGGAGTTCGATTGCCTTTCGTGAGGAACTGGCTATCCCTCCGATAGTAATTTCATTCCATGAAAAAGCGCTTTAGCTGTTAGCCTCGTTCGGAATCAGCTAAAATTGTAGATCCCATCCATTCGTCTCAAGGGATGGTTCAGAGAAGTGGGTAACCTTTTTTTTTTTTTTTTAATATTTACAAAATTTTTGGTTTAGTGGGTATGGTGTCAGCGTATTTCATGGGTGGTCGTTGGATCGATTTCCCTTAGTATCCATTTCCTCCTATAAATGGGCAAGTACTCCTAAAGCAATGCTGGGTTGAGAAGCGCTTATCTATTCATTGTAGGGGAGTTCTGCTTAAGATGACATACTTTTTCTTTGAAGCTAAAAATAAAAAAAAAACTTGCACTCATAGCAATAAAAACAAAGTGAATTTAGTTTATTCGTTTGTCACAACAAAAAACTTAGCAGTTATTGAATGAAACGTAAATTAGTATTTTAACAAATTAATTTGAAATTAGTTCACAGCCAAGTCTAAGTTGACATATCCTTAGGTAAGATGACATAGTACCTTTGGTTAAGATGACATTCCTCAATTTAGTAGTCTTGGTCGTAGAGCTCACATATAAATTGTTTTATTTTGTGGTCTACACCGGCGAACAATGCATGGCACCATTTATCACAAGCCTGGCAGCAAAGCCAATGATCTCCTGGGCGTGAAAAACTATAAAGCTCATTGCAGTAAATAAAAACTACATCATCTGAAAATTCCTGCGCAGTCACATCATTGTCGTGTAAAACTTTGACTTTTTGTATTTTTTCTAGCTCTAAGGGTTTTACGGTTCTCTTTTCATTTTTCGCCTGTACCTGAGCCCTTATTTAAGATGACAATGTGCTGGATTTAGTTTTTGTTGATGCTGAATTGTGTGTTGGTATTAGTAACTCAATAGTTCCTCTTTTTTCTAATATAATAATTCATGTTGCATTTAGCTTACATCTAGAATTTCTCAATTATTTTAAACATGTAACTTCTGATTCTGATTTTATTTACAATTTTGCGGAAGTTAATTTAAGTGCAATTTTAGGTCTCTTCAGTGGTACTAATTGGCAAGCGCTGTTCTTTAGAAAAAGTTTAAATGAATGTTACAATTCGTTTTTAAATGTTGTTAAAAAAGCGATTGACTTAGATACTCCAAAAATTAAAACGATTGATGCCAAGAAGCCCGTTTGGTTTAGTAAAAGAATAATCAATCTAAATAATAAGAAAAACAAGGTTTAATAATAATCGTGAACTGTATAATCAATATCGAAAGCTGCGAAAGGAATTCGATACTTTGAATAAATTTCTATATAATCAATATCGGTTTTCTATCGAGAGTAAGCTAAAATCAAATAGAAAAAGCTTTTGGAAATTTAAAAATTACGAGAAAAATTCAAATGGTATTCCCAATCGTATGCGTCATGATGGCATTACATCTTCTGATCACTCAGTTGTTTGTAATCTGTTCGCTAAGCATTTCCAGTCCGTTTATCTAAATGATTCTTCAGCCACATCTTATGTTACCAACACTAATACTCCTGAAAGCACTTTGTATATTGGTAATTTTAGTCTTTCTACCTCCGAAACTGAATTAGCATTGTCACAGCTTAAGACTGACAAACGCTCAGATATAGATGGAATTCCTCCAATAATTTTACAATTATGTGCTAAAACTTTGGCAATTCCTTTAAAAATAGTTTTTAATCGCTCACTAGTGAGTGGTGAGTTTCTTCAAAAATGGAAACGATCAACAATCACACCCATCCTTCAATCGGGAAGCAGGCAAGAGGTTTCAAATTACCGTCCAATTTGCAAACTATCTACAGTTCCTAAAATTTTTGAAAAGCTGGTCAATGATAGACTCATTCCTTCTCTTAAAAGAATAATTTCTCCCTATCAACATGGCTTCGTAGCTGGTAGATCTATTACCACAAACCTTACAATTTTTTGTAATTTAGTTCTAAATAGACTTGAGAATAGCTCTCAGTACGACGTTATCTACACCGACTTTTCCAAATCTTTCAATCGAGTAAATCACGACGTATTACTGAAGAAGATAAACAAAGTTGGTTTTCACTCGAACTTCTTAAACTGGATCAATTTGTACTTAAGGGATCGTATTCAGTACGTTCGTATAAGCAATGTTCTTTCTACACCGGTATATGTTAATTCGGGTGTTCCACAAGGAAGCCACCTCGGTCCCCTTCTTTTTTTGCCTTTTGTCAACGACATTCCTGAAATATTTTTGAATTCGTAGTGCTTAATGTATGCGCACGATTTGAGAGTTTTTCGTTGCATGAAATCTGAAATTAATTCCTTGCTTTTGCAAGAAGATCTTGAAAAGATGTGAAGGTGGTGTACAACTAACTCTTTTAATCTTAACATTTCTAAATGTCAAAGTTCAACATTTTGTCGAAACCGATCGCCAATTAATTTTACTTATAAAATTGATCAGAAAGAACTGTCTATGATACATTTTAAGAAAGATCTTGGTGTAATTTTTGACGAGAAGCTGAACTTTAGACGACACATAGATTTTTTAGTTGCTAAATGAAATTCAATGTTAGGTTTTATTTTGCGTAACACCAAAGAGTTTTCCGATCCACAGACTTTAAAATGTCTATATTTTGCCTTTGTGAGGTCTCATTTGAAGAACTGCAACACAATTTGGGATCCCCCATATGCCGTTCATTCATTCCGAATTGAAAAAACCCAAAAACGATTTACGAGAATTGTTGTGAAAAGACTTAATTGGGACATAGATATGCATTCTTATGAAACAAGATGTCAATTACTCGGTATTCTGCCTCTAAACTATCGAAGGAAGTTCACTGCAATTTTGTTTATTCACGACATATTAACAGACCATATTCATTGTTCTCAAATTTTAGCTTTAATTAACTTCAATGTTCCTGTGAGAATGCTAGGAAACCCTGTATTTTTTTAAAATACCTTTCCATAGAACTGTATATGCTCCCAACGAACCATTATCAAGATGTCTAAGAGAAGCGAATTCTGTTTGCAATCTGATTGATTTTAATCTGAGTAGATATCTATTTAAATCAAAATTATTGTTAATTTTAAATAACTTTGTTGGTGGTAATGTTATGTATCTAGTAATCACTAAAGTATTGTAACTATGTTTGATGAATAAACTAAACTAAACTAAATAGGATTTAGTCTGCGAGAGAAAAAGATGTTAAGATGACATGTGTCAACTTGGAAGGACGAGCGTCATGTCATCTTGCCTGACATGACCGAAGACGTTTTCATTATTAAATGTCCAAACACTTCACGATCTGGCAATTATATTACACAGAAATGACGTTCTATGTTAGACAATGTATCTATTAAACACTTCTGACTCAATACAGTAACTCACCTTAGCAGAAACTTCTTCGTTAACACAACTGACAAATTATTCGACTCAAAATTTTTCTCGACGTTCCAGTAGAAAAAAAGTCGCCAACTCAGAACATCTGCAACATGCTCTTTGTTGTTATTGTAAAACTGTAAATTTGGGCGTTTTCAAAAAATCTGTACCAGTAATGGTTAGGTTATTGAGTAAATGCAAGTATGTCATCTTTTCGGGTATGTCATCTTAAGCAGATCTCCCCTAATAAAAAATTGGTGCTTGATATTGCTGTATACACAGTTTTCTTTAAAAAAAAGTACTCATACGCCACAGTGTTTAGTTTTTTTTTTAAGTTCTTTTAAAACTAGCTATGCAATCGTTTGAAAAGCTAATAAGTGAAAATTGGATAACAGATTCGTTTGCAGCACTTAATATTTGTTGTGTATGTGTGTACGATGCAAACAGCTCACAGAGCTATTCATCAAAACTCAATCAGTTTGTCGAATCGCTTGCTAAAGGATTCGACCATTATTTTTTAATTAAAACTCGAACGGTAAAGAAAAATAGTCTTTGTATTGATTCTGAATAAAAACAGCATTCCATTTCGGGAAAAATCCCGAAAGGATTTAAGCTCAGCTTCAGGTCCGTCTACATCGATTGATGTTCTCCCCCTCATTGCTTCTTGTATACAAAACTCATACTGCTGGGTTGGAATACCATCGTTATAATTGTGTTCAAATCAATGAAATTTAAATAATCCGATGTCCTTTTTGCAAAATCCTTCACTCAACCATTCAATAAGGGCTCAGGTATTCCTGTGTACACATAAATCATAAAACGAAAAACTTCCATTCCTTCTGTTCGAACCTTTTTAAATATATAATACTACGCTATCGATACAAAAATGAGCCAAACAAAATCATATGACATCAAAAAAGGGATAATAAGGCAAAAAGGGAAAAAAATGAACATTTAATTGACGTTTATTCATTTTGATCCATTTCACGTGGAAGTTTTCCTTTTATCTTAAGCGGATTCAGAATCCAAAGTACAATAAAGAACATATACAATTTTGTGTATGTGTTTAACCCAAACTCTATCGCCATCGGTCTTAACTCTCAGCAGCATGTCCTCGTTCCATTGTCAAGGCGAGTTCACGACCACAAAACGGATATTAGAGGAGATATGTATCGGTAATCAGGTCAATTTTCTAAATATCCAAGGGTATTTGCTCCTTAGCCTGCGCCATTGTTTTATAGTGGGCGCCATCGGATGCTTTAGTGCATTGTCGACCCACCACCGTTTGTCCTTCGCTTCGGTTTGATCCTTAGCAATAATGAAACTTTCACAGAATCAGACTGAATGAGAGCGTTGTGTTCTTGCCAAGGATGTCCTACCTTTCCACAGCACCTCCAACCACCACTCGGGACTCGGAGCTGCCTGTATGTATAGGAATTAAAGGTTTATCTTTTTCCATTGTGTGGTGTTGGTGATTACCACCTGGTAAAAGCGGTTGGTCGATGCGTGGTTGAAGACGGTGAATATTAACTTTTTTTTCGGGCAAACTGCGGGCTATGTTCGCTTGTTGTTTCGACTGAACACCGGTGGGAAACAGAAAGACGTCTTAACGTACACATACCTTAAGCCCAAAGGGCTTGACTTTAAGATTAAAATAATTCCTTTATTAACCGTTGAATACTAATGCATCCAAAGAAAATCTTGTGAAGTTTGCCGTGATGGTGTTTATTTCAAATAGTCCTTGGCTCCTTAAAAGGTCGTTGTTAAATAGGAACAAATCTGTTTCATTGAAAGGCTTAGGAAGGAGCTGATATCAAAGGAGCTGGTTGGTAGAGATATCTTCTCCAGATGAAAAAATATAGGACAGTCATGGAAGGAGAACTTAGTTTTGTTGATAAAAGTTCTTTAAAACTATGCGAATCCTCGTCGAACTTTTGGAACAATAAAACAAACAAGAAAAAATTGAACAGACAACGAGAACAAGTCAAAGGAAGATAGGAAATGGTTTAAGAAACTTAAAAACAATATCAAGACCTGCATCCCCTCGAGCTCTGCGTCGAATTGGTTGAAATTGAAAGCGTACTCGTATACTAAAGTTTTGGCATATTTTAAACAAGTTTTAGTCGTCGCAGATTTATTTCAGACGTAGGAAGTGTGGGCTGATTTGGTTCCTTTTAAATGTGTAGTAGGACTATATGAGAAGTTGGAAATATTATTTTTGTGGTGAAAAGTTTTAAACTTCTCAAAAAGTCTTTTTTTTTTGTTTTATCTGCTTTAATGTTATGGTGTACGTATTGGGATGACTATTTTAATTTTGTTATCATCAAGATAACAATCTCTATTTTTTTCGGGTAATGTGACGACAGGACTACGATTTCATGTTATACTGAGCAGCTGCTATTTCAGGAAACACTTTTTTGCATGAGGAAGATAAGCAGTTTTCAGCACAAAATGAATGATATTGGTGATGCCCTTTAAAGACTACAAGAATAAACAGAAAAGTTGCAAGTAACTATGTTTAGAAGGATGTTGTGCAGCGATGGTTTAGAATACATTAAATTAAATAAAAATAATTTTGTTCTATGGCCAAGCATTTAGCTTAGCTAAAAATATAAGTGCAAGTGGCAACCGCGGCCTAGTTTTCTGCCGTCTTTTGCGGCACTAGAGGCCGTATGTAGAAAATAAGGCGACGAATATATTGTTTCAAGCCGTCAATCGTCTCGGGCTTATCAGCGTAGACAAGCATTTTTTAATCCTGTCCCCATAAAAATAATCCAGAGCTGTTAATACGCTCAAGTAACACACATGTTTAGAACTCGATGTTGAGAATTCGAAATAAAAATCGACGATGGCGTCCATAGTGATTTCGCTTCAATACTTCTTCTTCTTTCCATTTCCGGCGTTACGAGTAGTGATCTTGAAGCGATCACAACTCTCCCACTTTTCTGCTTCACACTAGTGATCCGCCTGTGGGGTACGCCGATTTCGCTTCAATACAATCTACAGAACGTACACCAAGTGGTCGGGCGACTTCAATTCCTCCATAATTAAATAGAAAACCAGTTTTAGCATAAATCAAGTCACAGTCGTATTGCAGATTGGAAACCGCACGTCTCAAAAATACAACCTTTGTCTAAAAAGTTAATCACATCCAGACAAACAGCATTTTAGTGTGTCTGGCTACACCAGTTACAGATACTCGGCGCAGACATGGTGAGAGCTCGTGTCTTAGGTTCTTTATCCTAGCAGCGTCTTTTGACCTTACTACGAACATCTGGAAAGCTATAACAAATGCTATGTGGTAGTATAATGGACCGGTATTTACGTCTGACTGCTCCAGTTACAAAAATCCTTCGCAAGTTAAATTTTTCGGTGACTGTGCATGTAGATCCCACGGCTTATTCGACTAGAGATCACAGGTGTCGTAAAGAACTGATTAAACTCCAAACATGGAGCTTTAGCGTTTCGAAAAATGAAAATACGTTCCTCAAAATCTCGTAAGGTTTCGAGGCTTATGGAAGTAGTTGAATATATTTATGTCTTGGTACTGGTCCTGGAACATGCAGAAATGCTCGGGTCAGAGCAACACGGATTTCGTGGGCTAGTTAAATAATGCGACGGATTCGACGAAGCTTCGTACTCATGTATTACAATGTTAGAAGTTTGACTGTATGTTCGTAGTTTCGAACAGAAGGATGAAGATGAGGATGAGTCGAGAACATTTTGTGTGTCTAAAAAACGAAATTTCGGAGTAGAAGAAATAAGGCTTTGCGTGAAAAGATGTTCTACTAAGGAATGGATCAGGACAAAGTTGGATTCGACGACATCAGTTTTTCGCACAGAAAGCACGTCGCAATATCTTTTGCTATATATAGTCTGTGTTGAATATTCCAAGAAGGAGGAGCCAGGCATACGCACACATGTCTGCGTATGCCTATCGAGCTGTTGTTCAGTATTCCAGGAAGGATGTCGTATGAAAACATGTTTACGATCGCCTATCGATCTGTGACAGTGTTAAAAACTCCTTCAAATAAATTGGACATTCTATCCTCATGAATAATTATCTATTCCGCATTTTTTGTTTATCTTTTATGCTTATACTTATACAGTCCACTACGAAAGAGTAAAATTAATCAATCTGTGATGTTCGAAATTCATTGATGAAGGATGACAAAGAGCCTTGGTCAACTCCCTCAGAAAGCACTCTCCGCCATTTCAGTTTTATTTTATAAGTCCTGTTGCACTGTGTCCTTCATCGTATAAGCAAAGTTTGGTTCCTGAGATTTCATATTCTGCCCGCTCTGTGCAGAGTGAAGGAGCGTGTGATTTTTTTCAGATTTGACAGAAGTACTCATTGCAGTATTGTGTTCACCCTTAAAGCAATTTATGCACAATTCTTTTATTGCCGAGCGATTTATTGTGTCTGGGTGGTCGACATCATGACGAATTTGTGGCAACCAGTGAAGTTCCTTGCATAACCTAAAGTATGATGTGGCCACAGCATTGTATGTTCTGTTTATTTGCTCTCCGTGTTAGAACCAATTACTTTGTTTTTGTTCTTTCAAGTTTTCTCCTTTATTTCGTATACCGCCTAAGTAAGAACTTCAGAAGCTCGGTAGGAAACTATAGATCTTTTAGGTTGTTTATGGATTAAGTATTGTTCGTAAGTTTTTCCATTTTCGTTGTCCAGTGTTTGTGAAACTAGGAAAACATACGATCGGTTCTCGCCTTCCAGTATTTGCTTAGCCTTTCAATGCATTGATGCATAATGTTGTAGTATCATTGAGTCGCCTCAGGTCTTCTGATGATTCCAATTCCGTTGATTTAATAATGCAGTGCATACTAGTCGCTTAATATTTTGATGACTATCGAGCTGTAGTATGTATTATTGCGGTCTATTATTTGGATATATTAAATCATCATCATCATCATCGTATTTGTTTTGAGGTAATGAAGTTTCTGTTCATTTCCTAAGTTTTCGTTTTGATCAATTGTTTGTTGGAAAACATTGCCTACAGTCCCCATCAAAGTTTGGAATTTTGATTGTTGGCAACTTCACTCCCTTTTTGGGTTTCCAAACTGTTGGAGGTTGATTCACTTGTTTTGTTTTTTTTGATTAGTTTATCAAAGTTTTCTTGTGTAGTCATTACGTTGCTCTTATAAATTTGCTCGATTTCTTTATGATCACTTAGCAGCTCTGGGATATTAGCATCATAATCGGCGTGCTCCATCACGTCTTAATTACTAGCATTATATGGCGTATAGCAAGTTTTGGAACCCTGCCCCACATATTCCATATATTCCAAAGATCGGGAGAACGCTTGCTTTTCTTTTGTTCCTCGTTTGGTTCGTTACTGTCTCTTCCTAATTTTTCCTTACTTGCAGAGACAACCACTCTTTCTAATTCTTTTTAAAGCTCGCCCTTGGCACTCTCTTTTCTGTTTGTTCGATGTCTTTTGATCAACATATGGTTAAGTCTGACTGAAGTCCTTGTGCACTATCATTGCTCCATGCCCATCTTGGAACTCCTTCCAATTAAATTTTATATCGTCCACTCGTTCTTGTATGAAACAAATTGTTCTCTTGAATTTTGGTTTTTTCGTAAATTTTTATATACTTACCTATCCAAAATACAAACCCAAATATCTGTCGCACAAAGCTCCAGCTTTGGACGGAGCCTCAGTACTGGCGAACGTGCGTGACTCAAATAAAGTTAGACATCAACGATTGAAATATGATTGGCAAAGACAAAAAAAATAAAACCAAACAATTAACTTTTTTCCAAAAACTTTTTTAATTATAATATATTTTATTCAGTTTAGTACATTTTTTTAGTTTATCTTAACTTACAATAATGTTTTTTGTTTTTTTTTTTCGATTCATAAAATTTATTCACATATACTAAGCAGCTAGGACTCTAATAAAAAATCATGGTTTCGCTCTCTTTCCGAGAAGTGACATATTAATTTAGAGAATTAAACATAAATAATATTTATACATTTATTTTTATTATTATTATTTTTCCATACGATTATTATTCCTTATGTGGCTAAACAGTGATGGATATGGGAAATTCTTTCTTTGTACAATTACTGATGTGTATTGATCAATTTCCATACATTTTTCTTCTCTTTTGTTTTCTTTGGCATTCTTTATGTTTTTTTTTTTGTTCTATAAATGATTTTTGTTTTGTATTTTGTTTAAACTTAAGCAGATATGAGTTTAATTTGTTTCAACCTTTTCAATTACAAGTGACAAGTATTTTTTATTTGTTTTGTTGTTAATTGGTATGTATAATTCAAGCGACATAGTTTAAAAGGATTATAATGTTAATTTATTATATAAAGCTTAATATAATTACATTTAGTTAATTGTTTTATTATAAATTTAATCTATTTATTTGTCTGGAGATCTTACAACTGCCTTAATATCTAATTAGTATTTATACTTAACATTTTATATATTTGTTTAATTATATTTATAGATTTTTATTTCATGGAAAACAATTATAAAAGATTGGCTTAAATAAAAAATAAAACACCTACATCACTATGACTAAGAAAATTTAAATTATGTTTTTGATGAATGTGTTCCCAGTGATGATTTGTTTTTCAATGAGTAAATTATTGGTATTGCAGATAGCTAATTTTGATGTGATAATTTTGACACATGTCGTTTGCTTGCGAAAGGACGGATGCTTTTGTTTTAAAATAACTTGTTTCTGTCACAGCCGTAATTAGTGATTTGTAAAGTTGTGTGAAAAGAAACAATTTAACAGAAGATAAAAGTACATAGGCAGCAAAGAAAATAAAAGCAAATGCGTTTTGATTGGTTGGGTAGAATCTAGCTTGAATTTTGAAATGGTGCCCAACGATGATCCTTAAGAAAGAGTTTTTGCTGTCGTTTGTCACGAAAGTAACTGTCTAAGAGAGAAGCCTTTCAGTCCCTCAAAAGTTTCATAAAAACAGTGGCGGTTAGAAAGGTGTGAAATTTTTCATGTTGGAAAAAAAAGTATTAAAGCTCTGCATTCGTCAAAGGCCGATCCTTAAAATTTCCTCTACCCTAATTTATGAAAAATTGAACTAACTTCGAAGTCTTATGCCAATTCTGAATGGCTTAGAGAGAGGAGTGTAATTACTCTCGGAGGACTTTAAAACTCTTCGCCAAAAGCGATACCCGTGGAAAAACAATCGAATGATTCTGCAATTCAAATCTCGACATATGAACAAACTTATCACAACAAAAATTCGTAGCCATGACTTCATTTATCAAAAGAGGCAATCATTCGGAATCAAACAGGAGTCTGAAATTTCCTTATGATATCAAGGATAATAATTTGAAGTTTTGTGTACCGTTGGCCATACTCGAGAGCCAACTTGCGAATGTTTTTCCAATTAAAATTCCTTTAAATAGATGACATCTAATTGACTTCTTTGCTGCTATTCTTTAAGACCTTTGGCAATGTTTATATGGATTAATGGGAGCCTATAGCCAACGAAGGTCCTGGCAAACAAGAAGAAGAAATCGGAACGTACTCCGTACAACAATAGAAGTTTTGAAGCAACTTGATTTGAAGCATTCAATAGCCACGAGCACTTATTTCTCATTAGATCTATCATATTAAATAACCGAATTAAAAAAAATTAACTGGCGCCCAACGTGAGAACCTAAACATATAAATTAGTTATGATGAAAAAGAACCAGCAGGTGGATGACAGCGTATCTATTCAGGAAGAGAGCACCCTCAACAAAGATGATTCATAAACAACAATCTTTCTTTGTTATTCATTTACACCACTAATTGACTTTCAACAAAATTTCTGGCCTGTTATTTATTTTTGCTCGAATAATATTGAAGAAAGGCGGATGGACTTACTGAGCACCTTTCAAATCCTTGAAAGCTATCAAAATTCTTAACCACTCTACAGTGCAAACCTCCTTTGCGGCTCTGAGAAGCACAAGGACGCCTTCACAAATCATACTTGCAATGGCCTTTATTCGATGATCGTACAAATTGTGGGAAATGAAGTCCACATAAGCTAACCTGACAGCCATTTTAACCTTTGCCAACTTCATTTGGGGACTAAATTGAAAGGCTCAAAAATTGCTTAAGCTTCTCAAAAAAATTCACCAGAAGCATTTATAGCAATCAATGGAAGGCTTAGACTTTTTCCAATGAATCAACCAAAGGACATGCCTAGTTCTATCGAAGAAAAATATTCTTATAAAATCCGAAAAAATTTTAAAGTTCTGAAAGAGTTTAAGGTTCAACTAAAAAAAGCTATCTGCTCCCCAAAATTAAAAATATTAAAACAAAGCAAACTTTTAACAACCAACTAAACATCCATTTCATCATTCACTCAATCAATTATTAAATATCGTTATACGTTTTGTGTACACTAATTCAATAATACAAAAATCATAATCCTAATAAAATTAAACTCACAAAATAAATAAATTACTTAAGGTACTCAATTCATTTTCATTCATCATGACAAGGGTTGTTTTTCTGTTTTGCAGAGAACTTTTTTAATTTTTTATTTACAAGGTTTTGTTTTGTTTTGTGCAAAAACTCATTTGAATGAATTTAATTAGAAAAACTGACTAAATGTGCGCTGGTTGATTGTGCAATATGATATCAAAATGACAAAAAAAAAAAAAAAATTAAAACAAACGTAAAATTACACTGCGCTTCAAACTACAGATGCGATGGTTGTGGTGGTTCTTACTTAAGTAAGTTCAGCATTTGTGATTACAGCTGTTGTGGGTGTTTTTACTGCAACCCGCCTACCACTAACTATTGTCAACGAATTACTGCCATTACTACGACTCGTCGATGCCGCCACCGCCGCCGAACCAGCAGCTGCTTCAACTGTAAGCGTCGCCGCCGGTACACTTTTTGAATGGGCCTGGCTCAGCCGGACGGTATCGACGGTGCAGCTTTGACGTTTTGAAATTAACATTTGACTTGATTTCACAGCAATCCATTCATTACGGGATGCATCAAACCATGTCAAACCCAAATTATATCTGCCATTGAGATTTGCATGCTGACAATGGGAGAACCACCACCCACCCTCATAGTTAGCAGCACAGTGTGTATTTGAAATGTCCCTATCAACATCTATCGCAGAAAACTGCATTTCATTTTGGTAGTCGAGTGCATCAGAAGCGTTGCCACTGTAGCCTTTAATGTGCAGCCGATAGCCGTCCTCGCGTGGCGAAATATAGAAGTTTTTATATTGAGCATACCACGTATTGTCATAGATGTCTTGCATCACGATTTTTAGTTCGGTGCAATTGTCAGCGGTGAGATGATGCAACATCTCATTGCCTATCCAATACTCTCCAGATGGTGAGCCAAAACCAGCGGCGTACGAATCCCATGAACGATTGAAGTCAACACTGCCATCGAAACGTCGCTGAATTGTCGTCCAGCCGTCACTGCAATGGGCCATGGTCGGCTTGTTTTGGCCGGCGGGCGCAATCAAATACAGGCCAGACGAGGCGGACCCGCTTTCCACTTGGCTGCAGTCTTTGGGCAATTTGTTGATTATCGATTCGTATTGCAATTCAACGGATTCCAATTTTTCAACTAGATTCTGAGCGGCGATTTCAATATTCTCGGCAGCTGGCTGGCGGTTGTTTTCATTTCTACTGCTGCTACTGCTGCTTTTGTTGACATTGTTGTCCGCCATCACTGTATTGGCATCGGCCTTGTTCACTCTCTGCAGATCCAAGGCAAGCATTGCCTTCCGTTTTGCTTCCATTTCCATCTGCGAAAAAAAAATAAACGAAAAATCGGTTGGTTCATTAAAATTCAATTCAGTCGATTTGTTCTCAAAAAAAAAAAAAAAATTCTTAAAATACATAATGGTAAGCTTCTAGTTTCTCAGGGGGAGGTGGCAACAGCAGGCTTTGTCATTGATTTCGCCTGCAGAGACTGGGTAGCCAGTCACCGAGGGACATTTCAATAATTTATTATTTTTTCCATCGGGAAACGAGATGCAAAAAAAAAAAAAAGAAAAATAGGAAACAGTCTTTTTTATGTTGGTTTTTCACTTATTTATCCGTCGGATACATTTTTAATATGTCAATGGAAATACGCTTCAATCGTTGGTATAGAGTAGAGACATTCCACCAACGGTTACGCCTGGCAGGGCCTCTCCGTATATTTGATTGGAATAGCGACGTGTCCGGATGAATTTCGGTCATCTGGCACGTTTCTCTTAAAATTGGGTGTGTTTTTTTTTCGCAAGTGAAAACGATTTTAATTTCAATGCTTAGATAAAGCACTGCCTCGTTACGGTAAAAGTAACCTATTTCATCAGTAGTATGCAAGGCTGGCAGTAACTTTTGGAAATAAATTAAATTTGGCCAACGAGGTTTTTGTTGGGGGCTCAGTTAGACACTTTGTGTTGAATTGATTGACATTTGTTGAGGCATTTTTGTAGGTTTATTTTTTTTTGCACGGCGAAAAGAGATTCGTTAAGTATTCTTTCTCTACGTGGGCTTGTCATTTACTTCCTGTTTGAATTTGTATAGCTGGATTACTAAAGGGAAGGCAAGAGCATTATTGGATAGCCGTTGATGTTCTTAAAAATTGGGATGAGGGTTTACAACCAGCAAAGTAGGTTAGCCACATGTATGTGATGAAATAAATTCAGGATAGTCTGATTGAAGTTATAAGCTTAGGGCAAAATAAGGGCCTGTTCAAAGAAACGTTGGGCGCTATTTTATATTCCTCTCTTAAATACTTTTTGAAGATTTCATTCAAAAAGTATTTAAAAGAGGAAACTATGTAAAATGGCGCCCAACGCTTTACACCACGCTCTTTGTCCTTGTAACATTTTGTATTTTGAATCAAAGTTGTATTGAAAGTTCACGGGAAGGCAAGAGCATTATTGAAAAGCCGTTGTTGTTCGTTTTTCAAAAGTTGGGATGGTGCCTTACAACCATCAAAGAAGATTAGCCACATGGAGAGGTGAGCTTATATTTCAAATGATATTATGAAAGAATCTCTCACAATAGAATGATTGAGATCGTGAGCTTATGTCAAAAAAGAGGTTTTTTCAAATAACACAAACGCTTGGGCGCCATTTTTAAACAATTTGATTTTTTAAAGATTTTTTTTATTGAAGACTAACCGCGCTGATTGCTTTTTGAATCGAAATTATATTGGCAGCTCTCGGGAAGGGAAGAGCATTACTGAATAGCCGTTGATGTTCGTGTTCTTAAAAGTTCGGATGGTATTTCGCAGCCAGCAAGTAGATTGGTCTCATGTCGATAAGAGCTTGTTTTGCATAATTTTGATCAAACTTACTCCAACAAAAGGGTGATTGAAATCGTAAGATCTGAAGAAGGACATTTTCAAATAAGACAAGCGTTGGGCGCCATTTTAAACGATTGAATTTTTTTTTGTTTGTCTTGATCTTTCAAAAGTGAAGAGATTGCCTTCTTTGTGTTTGAAATCTTACTTCAATTATTCTATTTTCCATTCGAACATCAGTTTTTCACAAACTCTTACCTCTCAGGAGGAAAATGTAAGCATTAAATCAAAAGCCATTAAACCATCCCATGGACCATTCTCAACTTCTTAATTTCTTCCCAAACACCGGTAGTTATACTTTGAGAGCTTACTTTTCAAGGGAATAAAAGAATTGTTTTTTTCAGCAAACTGTGTAAAGGTCTTAAGCACTTTTGCAAACATTTTCGTAGTACTTTTTTTCAACAGATATTTGGACTCTACGTTCTGTTTCCTTCTGTGAATCCTTCTAAAAGACTTAAATGGAAAAATATCTCAAATCTATTTTTAGCTTCTCTTTAAAAAAAAAAAACAAAAACAGATCGTACCCATTTTACGGATTAGAAAAGAAACTCACATCAACTTGTTGTCGGATAAGTAGTCTCAAATAGACGAACGAAGTTCGTACCATCACTTAGCAGGTCTTGAAGTAAATATAGAAAACAAACAATGGCCAACTTCAAAGACAAAAAAAAAAACACCCAGTCGCTTCATGTATGTTTTAAGGATTGGGAGACGACTTAAAAAGTGCCCACCACTGACTCGAAAATAATCTCTTCTATTTGAAACGTTGCTAGAATATCGTAGGAGCATAAATGCTTTAGCCATTCGTTGCGATGGTTTTTGTGTTTAATCTCTTCTTGCTTCTGTGGACTTGTTGTATACCTAAGAGCACTTTCAACACTATCTCTTCCACATAAGTTTACTTCTTTTTGTTTTGTGTAAGATAAAAAAACCGAATGAACGTATAGTATGTTGTTTGAGTTCCAAGAATTGTGACTGTGGGGGACTAAAAGCCAAAGCGATTGTCTATCAAAGGAACCATCACGAAAGTGGAAAAAAATATGTCTGCTTCTGTCAAACACTGCACTTAACACTCCGGATGTATAGAAAGGACACATAAAAATGGCTGAACGTGTCCCCATGCTTTGCTTGTCTCCCTGAATTTTTTTTTAAACGTCTATCTCAACCTTCAGTCATGCCTTAGGATTTTTTCTAATCCCTGCCGTTTTCAATTTTCTTCTTGTCTGTGAGGAATATTATAAATTCATGGTCTAACACTGACCAGACGAGTTTCTAAAACGATAATATCTACAGCACGTCGGCGTCGTAAGGAAGATGATGGTCTTCCTTCAACATGTCGAAGAATATTCTACAAAGAGTATGTGTGTGTGTGTGTGTATTTTCGAAGCACTTACCTTTTCTATTCTTCGATGCACAATTGATTTTTGAACTTCAGTTATGCTCTGCAGACGTTCGACATCTTTCCGCAAGGTGTCAACATTTATTTGCATATCCTTGATAGAATCACGTTCCTCTTGTAGGGCACTCACACTAACAGCCATCGCTTGAACACTGCGTGCCACATTCTGACCCTCCTCACGAATCAAACTCTGTTCGGAGCTTAATTGTGCTGTGGTGAATTCCAATTTTGAAATTTCTCGCCTCACATCCGGTAGGGTTTTGTCCATTTTATTGTGTACGCCTTCAACATCTTCCAATAGTTCTAACATTGAGCTATGCAATTTGTCGAGACTAGCGATTTGCCGACTGAGATTGAAATTGGCGCCAGCGATGCGATGCTGTTCGATTTCTAAATTATGTACACGTTCGCCAATGCGATGGTATTGCAATTCGTTTAGTTGGCGTTTTACATCTCGTTGGGCTAGTTCCAGTTCGTGCAATTGCTGACGTTGGATGCGATGATGCCGACGTTTGTGATCCGCCTCAGAATCGGTATTCAATTCAATGACGCTATTAGTGTCTGTCTGAAAATGAGAAGAGAAAAATGAAAATATTTGCAAAATGGAGAAAACAGAAAAACAATTAGTTCAATTATATTAGAAATTGTAGTGAATTCTTGTTCTTGATTCAATTGAAATGCGTGTTAATTGGAGTCGATTTTGGTCTGAAATGCATAACAACAAATTGTCCAGGAAATGACTTTGAAAGCTGACTTTGCCTGCGAGAGATGAGTTTTATTGTCAGAGCCATCCGGTGAATTGTGTTGGCGCTTAGAATGAATTGACAATTTGCTTACTCTAATTATCTTCCTTGTCTGACATTGGGCGCCATTTTAACTAAACAAAGTCAGTTTCAGTTGATGTAAAGTTTAACATTGTTCAAACGTATTCACAAAAACTTGCAATAACAAAAGCTTGATAGGACAAAAAACTTTAAAAAAAAAAACTTTATAACGTTTCAGTTCTTTAATATAAACGACATTGCATCAGGTGACTTTGTCTTACATTTTGAAGATGAATAAAATAAGAAGGGAGGCATAACGAAGATATGAAAACTTCGGAGCCTAACGCATTTCAAAAAAGAAGCGAAAATGGATTCCTATCGATTCACAGAGTACACGAAAGTAGAGCCGTTACTGATGAAGTGTTGGAGAATAGATTGAGGTAGTAATTAGTTTTGTTCTCAGGTCCCGTAATCTATAATAGCTGCTTTTATTACTTGTGAAAATACTTCTGCTAGGAGAACACAACGTTGGGCGCCACGTAAGGTGTATTTTTTTTTAAAGACTCATTTCAAAAGTATAAATCGAAAGTACTTTTACTCTCTGCTTGAAAACGCAAGGACTTTTGTTGTCTCTTAAAAGCGCTTCAATCTGCAAAATTGAACAACTTGAGCCGGATGTTCTTGATGTGAAATGGAAAAAGATGAATGGTTTCAAAGAACATTTAATTTACTTCAAGTTTCTTTTTCCAGTCAAACTCATTCGAGAAATCATTTGGTGCTTCAATTCTTTTTAAATGCGCTTTCATAGCAATTACCAGTTTGGACCATATTAATTATAATTCCTCAAGCGTTTATAGTGCTTCACAAAAGCTTCCACACACAAAATCTCTTCATATTAACTCTTCATTCCACATACACATCAATAAAGCAAAACAATAATAAAGAACTCACTTAAGCATAAAAACAACATACACATGAATTGATTTAATGCCCACTTCTTTATTTAAATGTACCTCTTTTGGTACTCTTTTTGTTCCCTGGTGCCATGACTCTGTTTTTTTTTGTAGCTCATTCTCGGAGACCAACTTCACCCAACCACAATTTAACAATTTCACACATTCTAGCTTTCCCTTATGAAAATGTATGTGTATACAAACGATGTGCATTTTGCCATCAAATTACATGCTCACATGCCTTGATGCTTCTGCAAAAGTCTCCGTCAATATTAATTAAAAAGCTCTAAAGGAAAGACAGAGAAAGATGGAGAGAGAGAGCGCAGCCAATCCCATCTCTGGATTTTTTTTTTTTATTTTTACTTGTTGTTGCACATAGTGTGCAAAACACACTTCACTTTACAAGGCATGGACGCTCTGGTTGAACCATCGGAACGTCTATTGTGTACACTTTCGCTCATTGCACTTTTGTTCATTGTCTCGTGTGATACACCGACCGTTTAATGTACAGTGAGCTAAGGCAAAGGATGAACGTTATTTTTTTGCATATTTATTTCTGGTTTGTTTGCATGAATGAAACAATCACAGAGCCTGGTTGCAAGGGTCTTTATTGCAAAGTATTAGTTTTTTTTAAGGAACGTTTTAATGAAGGGGGGATTTTGTTTTCTAAATAAAAACGAGAAAAAAAAAATTGCGATGAAACAAGACAAACCTCGAACTTTTTCGGAATAGTTTGTTATGCTTTTGTTATCGTAACAATAATGAACGGAAGATAGACATAATAGACTCTTTCGTTTTATTAAAAAAGCTCAAAATTGGGAACATAGTTTTTGGTTTACACTGAGAATATTTTGTTTTGTGTTGTTCTAAAGAGAGTCCTTTGCCATTAGCAGTTATTTTGCTAAAGCATTGTGTACAATTTGGAGGATCAGATTATGAACAGAAATTTTTTTCCGGTCAAGCTAAGCTTCTTGTCTTCTTGAAAAGTTCCTGCGATCGAAAGCCGTCTATCTACAGCTTCAATTTATTTGCTCGCATTGGGCGCCAACCATTTTCATTTAATTGATTTTTAAGTTAAGAAAAGTGGCAGTTCTTATATCAATTTAAAGTTACAAGTACGCACTTATTTTAACTAGAATGTTTTATAAATAAAATAATTCTTGGCATGGCATTGGGCGCCATTTCAGTATTAGGATGCCAAAAAATGTTTTTTTTACTATGAATGATTTGGAAAATGGTAATACAAAGCAGATTTCAAGTCAAGAACCCTTTAACAAATAACAATTGAGAATTTGTTCACTTTGTTGTCACAGCGAAGAAAGCATACCAGTTTTCAAAAGTTTTCTAAAATTTTTCTCAAAAGATTTTTGGAATGTCCTACGAATTGATTCTTTTGAACATAGGTTAAGAATCAAAGTCGCAGTTTGTAATTTTCTGCACTTCTGTAGAACAAACAATTGAAAAAAAAATCGTGTATTCATACTTATGTTATATAGAATACAAAACAAAACTAGCTAAGGATCTGAACCCGTATGTGAAATTGGAAATCGTGGAATGATATGAATTCAAAATCTAATCATCTTTTTATCTTCTTACTACTTAGCCTCAGAAACAGATCTTATCGAACAACACGCAGAAATCAATCATACAGCTGTTTGTCGCACCCACTGAACTGTTTTTGGTCAAATTTTTAAGCTTTGTTGAAATTTTCGTTTAAGTCTTTTATCACCACACATAATTAAAACACCACTAACATTAATCGTATAACTTTTAGGCAGTTGGTTAACCATCGTCGTTTTGTTTTTCGACTGTCGATGCTCCTTTATCATACCACTTTTGAGCTGTCAGTGTGACTTCATCATGTGGTTTTAAGGGTGTTCGTGTGCTACATTAAGTCGCTTTTTTACTGTTTGTGACCCTCCATTATGTCACTTTTGGGCTGTTAGTACGCCTTTACCTCGTCACCTTTAGGCTGTCGGTTTTTTTTTATTTTGCTATATTAAAGCTGTCGTTATCTTAATCATTTTGCTTTTTTGCCTTTTCGTTTGTCTTCATCATGTCGACTTCTGACTATTCTTGCGCCTTCACCATGTCGCTTTTTGGCTGTCGATTTGTCTTTAATCAAAAGCCCTTTAACCTAATTATTACTTATTCGTGGAAAAACAAGTATAATAGTTAGTCGAGGAAGCAGCAGGATTCCAGGAAAAAAAGGATAAAAGTAGAGCAGAAAAAAAAGACGTCCCCAGGACGTAATTTGTGAGAAAAATAGAGGACAATAGCCGGAGGACATCTTGTCCAAAATATAAGTAGAGTGTATTTTTTTGAGTGTCGTAGTTTTTTTTTACAACTTGTGATTTGAGAAAATTAATAACCGTGTGGCCCCTTTTCATTTGTTTTGCCCAGAAAAATATCTGGTTTACGACCCCATATAAATTCTTTTCATATTGAGAATCTTCGGGAAATCACTATTATTGCTTTTTAAGCTGTCAGTGTACTTTCATCATTTCGCTTTTTGGCAGTTGGTTTCAATTCATCATTTCTGTTTTTGAATGTAGATCTCCCTTCTTCATGTCGCCTTTTGGCTATTGGTGTTCTTCCATCAAATCACTTTTGGGCTATTAGCATGCCTTCATCGTGTTGCCCTTTAGCTGTAAGTTGTATTTCCGTCATGTCGCTTTTGGCTGTCGGTGTACCTTCACCATGTCGCTTTTTGTTGCTGATGCTGTGCTTTCATCATGTAGTTCTTTGGCAATCGATGTGCCTTCATCACATCACTTTTTGTCTGTCGGGTTGTCTTTATCATGTCGCCTTTAAGCTGTCGGTGTGCCCTTATCATGTCAGATTTTGGCTGTCGGTGTGCCTCATGTCACTTTTTGGCTGTGCTTATCCTAAAGACTATACTCTGATAATTTTTCTTAAACGCTTTTGGAACGTATTAAAGAAGTGTAGCCTTAAACGAAAACACAAAGGAGTTGGGTGGCTTTTGAAAAATTGCCTACCGAAAGAATCTCATTTTGATGATTTGTTAGAACCAAGGGCCAAAAACTTATATTCATCTACTGTAAAACTATAATATGACCTTCTTTTTTTAGACTCAAAAAGTGAAAAGAAATTCAGATACTAGAAAGCTAATTGAATATCAAAACACCGGGCTCGTTGAAAGCAACAACTTGTCATTGATAACAATCGTCTGTTGAACTATAATATTTCTTTTCGGAAGTATGTAGATTAAAAACAAAAAAACATTAAAAACTCTACTTTAAATACTCCGGCAAAAAAATGTCAAAGCTCTTACGGCCAATAATTAACCTTCACAGCAAAATGACTTCATTTGCTCCTATAAAAGGGTTCCTTTCATATTTTACCTACTTCACCTTTCCTTCTTGTCTTTTTTTATATTAAATCCAACTTTTAACTTTACCCTTCACATTCACTCTGCCCATACTTTTCGTCAAGCAAATAAAACAAAAAAAATTTACATTGTTATTGGTACTGGTTATTTCTCAGATATCTTCTTTTTTGTTGCTCTCATATTAACATTTTACTCATATTCAACGTGGTGTAAAATTGTGCCTATTTATTTAGGTTAAACTATGGGGTTAAGCATGTGGTAAATGTGGGTGGGAGAGGCATTTTATCAATTTCATTTGTCATTCTGTCGACACACACGCCACAAAGGATTTAATTTTGTTCTCTCTACAATCTCAAAAGTTATTGTATATTCCAAACGAATATACGACGAACCAGCTAACCTCAAACATAAAAAAAGGTGCTACAAAAAAGGATATCAAAAAAAAGGGCAAAAGATATACGAAAAGCCAGTCAGCCAAATAGAAAAGGCAAAAGCTGAATTAGGTCATAAAAGGCATAGTAAAAAATTCAACCTAGATTTTGATAGATAGCGATTGCACGTCAAAAATAAACGAGTGAATTAATTAAGGAGGTCTTCATTGTGTTCTCCTTTCTCTCTTTGTTTTTGTATTTGTATATGAAGGTGTGGCTGATTTTTGCCTCTATTGTTTCTACAATCATCTCTCAGATCCAATAACCATATATTTCCACGCATACGGCATTATCATTGGAATCCTCTTTATCAACTTCAGTTTGCATTTTTCCTCTACACCCTTATGATTTTTCTGGAAGAAACTTGAACTAAAGTTTAAAACGGCAAACTTCGGAGAACCCAAAATCAAACAAACAGACTCAGCAATAAGAAGCATTTCATCACAAAAATTGATTAAAGTCTGCAGCCTTCTCACATGGCTGTGAGCAGTGTGCACTAATACATAGAACAACAACACAACCATCTGATTTTGGAAGCACTATAAATCATCCCATGGGTAGGGTATCCTTTTTCACACCAGATAACGCATCCATGCTGCATGTTCTCGTATCATCATCTTCCTTATCGTGAAATTTTGGGTAATCCACTCTTGTTGTTTTGGGGAATGTTTTAAGTCCTTTAGCTCGAGTTATACAAATATCCAACTTGTGTAGGTATTTGAATTTTTAAAATTCTACTTTTCTTCTTTTTAAAGTAATCAATGGTACTCAAGTTTGGTTCATATAAATACGAGGGCAAGAACGTTCATCTGCAGGTACGATGCATTTTAAAGTTGAATTAAAACAAGTTAATACCTCTGACGATGATGGCGTGTATGCAAGTGGTTTGTTGCAAAAGTGCACCTCCTCCTACTCTAGAATGCATTGATGTTCGCATGTATTTTTAACGATACAGAAATAAAGTATGCAGCGCTTATAAAACCTCTTATATTTCCCTTTACCAACCCTTTACACATGGAGGGGACTCTGCTATGATGTCTCATTAAGGATGGATTCAACTTGATCCTTCGAATAACGTGCGGAAAATAAATTAAAAATAAAAAAACATGTTGGTCGGAAAAAAAAGTCAAGTAACAAAATTCATTTCAGTAAAAACTCGGAATAAAAAAGGGGTTTACTTTTCTATTCTCGCACTAATGAAGTTTTTCTTTTTTTTTGTGATTCTTAACCGGCATGGTATTCTTATGCATCACACATGGATTTTAGTTATGTTATGCTACACTTGTTCTTCGTGGGAGTGATATTCGCATTTATTCGCAAACAAAGTATATACCCATTTTTTCTTCATCGTTTTAAAACAGACTGTTTACGTCAACACTACTATGCCAGCGGCTGGGCTTAACTGTTGTGTTCTTCGCAAAAAAAAAAAAAAAAAATGGTTGTGTGGTGAAAAGAATAGCGGTGGGAGTGATTAAAAAAGAAAATATTTGCTTACTTAGAAGGGATTATGTGTGTACAGAACATGTGGGTATGTAATTTTGAGTAAGGCACACTAAAGAAGTTAAGCAACGTATTTTGTTCTTAAGAAGCCATCAGCTTTTGGGCGCCATGTGATCGTTGTAGAATTGAGTGGATTAAGGTCGAAGAAGGGAAAGCAGTTATGCGAAATCTTTATTTTACTTACTTGAAAACAATGAGACATTTTTATATGACTTTTCAGTAGTGCTTCAGTTCAGATCCGGAAGTTTTCAGCTTATTTCTAAGGCAAAAAATATTTTGATTTGAAATAACAAGTGACTATCGACAGAAAAGAAATATCAATCTATAAAAACGCCATATTTGGAGAAAAGTATTTTGTACTTCAGAGCTGCGGGTTAGAAGCGATGATTCCGTGGTTGCAACTGTGGAGGCTGACAGAAGGCAGCTACCATTTACTTGTGTTTTAGTTGAGGCAAATTTTGTTTCTGTTGCTCCCTTAAATGATGCCATAAATATTTTGATTTAATTCAGGTTTAGAAGATTCCATTAGAAAGGTGTTATTAGCAAGAAACCACTTTCGAATTAGACTGTCTCATGTTGGGCACCATTTTTAAAGTTTTTAGTCTGTCGTTCATGCGGATAATTCACTGTGATTCTTCTATTCAATATTGTGTCTGTAGCGTAATAGTTAGTATGCCTGCCTGTTACGTTTGATGTTCGGGTCCGAATCAAAGATTGTTTTTCAAGGGTACCGCCTTCCGCGAGGAAATCCCAAGGCCTCCGAGGGTGAATACACTGCCATGATCAGAGCTTTCTAATAAAGCCTTTCGGAATATGCATAAAATAGTGATCTTTGGAGTGCGTTAGGCCTCGAGACTCGACGAGTTTTATAGCGGCACCCTGTTTATTTTTTTTTTTTTAGGGTTCCGCTTGCGAAGCATCTGAAGATTGTTTTTTGAAGGTTCGGATAGATTTAAACCGACACACATATGCAAATATTAGGTCCATTGAGATTCCATATGAAGTGTGTGAGGGAGTATCTCAGTTAACTAAACTAATTGGAGCTTGTAATTAAGCGATTGAGGTGTAGGGTACCACAAGATCGCTTGAATCATCGAAGAAGTAATCTCCTAGATAAAGTTTTCTTTTGAGGAAAAGTGCAGGACATGAACAGAGGAGGTGTGTGAGTGCATCTTCTTCCTCCTAGGCTAAGCAGCTTCTGCAAAACTCATTTTATGCAACGGCGAGTCTTGTGTCGTATCTGCTAATGAGACATTATTTGACAATGACACAAATAACGGAGCCAATTTGCAATCTGTTTGTGGATAACAAGCGTCATGGGCTTTTTCGATCTAGTTTTGCCCTCTGTGTTGTTAAGACAAAAGTAGTGGTGTTTCTCCACCTGTTGTTTGTTTTATTTATGGTACCCGTAGCGTGATGGTAAAATTGTCGGCCTGTTAATCCAGAGGTTGGTGGCTCGAAACCCAACAGAGGAAAAATTATTTTTTCACGGGTATCGCCTTTCGCGAGGAATTGGCAAGTCCTCCGTTAGTAAATTCATTGCCATGAGAAGCGCTTTCTCGCTTTGCCATTCGAAACTGATAGAAGATTGTATGTTCCCTCCATTCCCTCACAAGGCAATGGTTGTGAGAAATGCGCTAGGCCCCGGGGCTCCTCGTTCTGTTGCGCCACCAAAGGTAGGTAAGTAGGTATTTTGCTTTAGCAAGAATTCTCATGTAGCTATTGGTATACCAATGTTCAACCAGCTAGATGATATCGGTATACCGGTTACTTTATTATTTCTCAGAAATTAAGAACAGTAACTTATTTGTTTCTCTTTGTGGAACTTGAGTCAAAAGCTGCCTACCGTTGGGCGCCATTACTTGTTTTCAAATAAGTGTCTACATCAAAAAAAAATTTCAATCACATCTTAAAAAGAAGCAGTTTACCATCTATACACAGATAAGAAAAAGGAACGGATTTGTTGTAGATTCATTTTAAGGCTGCCTGGCGTCGGGCGCCATTTATATCACATCACAACTCCTTAGACCTTAGAACCGAAAGTAAATTTTACTGAAGTCCTGCAAGGAAGTTGGTTGCAGTACAAAAGTTTAAAATTAGAAACTGTGCTTTTAGTGGAAATGGTTCAGTGGGGGTTCCCAACCCCAATAAACCAATTACCAACCCAACCCTCTACCTTTCCAATCCTCCCATCTCCTCATCCTCTGATTTTCCCGGGAGCACAATGGATCCTTGAGATCCGAGTGAGGTGCTGTGACTTGTGGCTGCACCCCCCATGCAACCCAACCTGTGATTTAAGTGGAGTTCTTTTTGTCAATAGCTACCTGGCGTTGGGCGCCTATTTCGCGATTTTCGTTGTTTTGTGGTACCCATGGAGTGATGGTCTGCTTTATTACGTGGGAACTGCCATGAAAAGTGATTTCTCGATTAGTCGTTCAGGATCCGCCGAAAATTGTAGGCCTTCTCCAATCTTCATAAGGTTTTTTTGAACGCTAGGTCCCCGTTTTGTTGCTCAATCCTATTCATTTATTTTTATCACTCTGAAATGATAATCTTTGTAACTAGCTGCCATAATGTCCATTGCTCAAGTGAAAAGGATTTTCGACTTTACGTTTCTTGCCAAATAATAATTATTGATTCTGCTCGCAGCATACTTATAGCGAAACTCTAATGTAATTTTTCGTTTTATGCTCAAATTGTGCATAGAAATCGAATGAAAATTTACGCTATGGTTCATATGTAACAGGCTTACCGATTTTCGCAATACCAACACTTCCTTCCAATTTGTCCTTAAGGTGTTCGCTTGAATGGCTTGTCATAGAAGACCACAACACGAATTTCGATGTTTTCACACCGAAAATCCATCCCCATTCCAAGGTAAATAATTCTAGATCAAACTTTCAACTAATTTTCCTATTTTATTTTACGACTCAACAACTCAAATTTGTATGAAGTTCCGTTGTTTCATTGAAAGAGCTGACTCTGAAAAGACTCACAAATTTCCTTTATCCCATTCATATTTCATCTCACTATGCATTACTAGAAACTGTTCCTGTCTTGAAAACTTTCTTCAAACAAGAATTTGCTTCTTTTAACTGCCATCCCTTAGACTTATTTATCCAGCGAACATTTCCTATTTTTCTTAAAAAAAAAAAATTCCCCAAAAATTAGCAACAATAAAATACACCCTACGGTGTAATTCAATGCAAAAGTTCAGAAGGGACAATTTTTTCGCTAAAATATGGAAAAACTTTTTCAAAAAAATAAAACAAAATATGTACCCCGAAAAAAAGCATTATCCATTATTTTTTTCCCCAAAAAAAGGGAACTTACTTCATACAAGAATGCAAAACTTTTTCAATAAAAAAATGACCAAGGGTTTTGTGTGACAGTAAAAATTTCCCAGATAATAGAATATTCCAGCAGCTTAAACAGATGAGACAATATCATGAGATTCACTCTCCTTTATCCCTCCGACCACTACATAAATACACAAAAAGACACAAACAAAATTGAAAGTGCATCGCGGATAAAAAATTATACGCGCAAGGATGGAAAAAAATAGAAAATGTAATTTGATAAAGTCCAAAACCCTTGGATGAGCGGTAAAATGTTGAAGAAATTTATTGCAATGTCAAAGTTGATAGCACAAGCAGAGTCAAAAAAAAAAAACAAAAAAAAAAAAAAATGAATAAAGAAGCAGCAGGAGTAGCAAAAGAAGTATAAGTTTTCACAACAAAGCGCCACAGGGGATAACTCCAACAGAAGGAAAGCTGTAAGGATAGTGATACAGAATTGGCTGAGAGTTTAAAAGTTTCGAAACATAATACGATGAGTTGTTCGAAGGAGGAAGGGTCCATCTAACCTACTCCGAGTTGGTTGCCTACCAAGCTACTTTTTTTTTCTCTCTCTCCTGTTCTGATTGTTGGTGATGGCTTTTTCCATTTTTGCCCGTATCAACGTCAAGGGTTAAGATTTATTGGCAATTGACGTATTAAGAGGAATTTCTTGCAAGGCAGAGTTTTTTTTCTCTTCATCTCCCTTTCTTCTTACTTGTTGGTAGGCATCACTTGACAAAGAACTAATTAATTGCTCATTGGGTTACAAGAATAAACCTCATTCTTGACTCTTCATCATTGAAACTTTATCACACATAACCATTCCTGCCTTCAATGTGAAGCCATAGAGCCAAGAGTATAGACTTTTTTTCAATTACCATAAGATTCAAGTTTACAAAATGAAAAAAAAAAAACAGAAGAAAGTGCCATGAAATAGAAGGATTCTGCGAACGATAAAATCCACCTCAAATTAATTAAAACTTTTTATTTTCTTGGGCTAGTAAATATACTTGCAAGTGACAAGGATTCTGTCTTCATTGACAAAAAAAAAACATATTTGTTTGGTTGGTACTAACTTTTTGATGACTCTGTGGGAATTTTTTTTCTCTTGTTTATATTTTTATTTACTAAATGGTTTTTATTGAGCCAATAGCGAGAGTTTTGTTTTACAAAGGAGTAATGAAAGTGCCGGGGGTTTTGATGAAGGATGAAATTTGTCGAGGGATAATTGTTCAGAAACCTTTTTGTTTTTGTAAAGATATCCAGCAAAATCAATAGAATATTATTGGCAATTTTAGAGGCTATCAAGTTTAAACAAAATAAAATGAGTTGACAAAAGGAGAACTCTATGCTCTTTTGTTAAAGGAGTTAATTTAGACCAAATGATGGTATTTTTATTGTCAACTGCAGAAACGAAAGATCTAGCCGACCTCAACATTGTTGTATTGCGTTTTATGGAGAAAATAAGCGCCGTGGTTGCCCAATGCATACGCTTTACGAAATCTTCACTCTCTTGGTTTAAATGCAAAATCTGTTTGCCTAGCCAGACAGGCAGACTGCACTGCTTTGGCTTTATTTTCAAGAAATCAAGTAATTGAAATTTGAAGTTGGTAGTCATACGTAACACGTTAAGTTTGTTCGTAAGGCATTTGGGGTACATAAAGGTTTTGGTGTGCATATAGGGACATGGCCACGCACTGAGCGACAAAGCGGAAGAGTGGCAAAATTAGAACAAAGTTAAAAGCTGCTCAATTTTGTTCAAGTTTTGCAACTCTACCGCAATGCCGTACAGTGCGTGGTAATTACGTTAGATCATTATTAGTGAAGTTTCGCTCATTTGTTATTCTTTAAAGCCAACACTGTAAGATATATCTCAATAGGTTTGGCAAACGTTATAAGTTTTACATACGTAAGACGTCTGGCCTTCATAAGACTTACCGTAAGCAAAAACATATAAAAGTTGATAAAAGTTTGTATTGTGTGAACCCACTGTAAGGAGTTTTCAAGTGAAAGTAACACGTAACGTATGACTTTTTGTTACGTAAGAGTGACGTAGCGTAAAAATAACTGTACCAGAACATTTTTATAATGATTTATCACTGGTATAGCATTAAGGTTGAACCAATGGCATATGGTGGCTTAAATGTATCGAATTCAAAGCCAAAACGATACTTAATTTGTGTTTGGCAACAAAATGGAATCCAAGCTTCAGGCGAATAACAGAATTCTGCGTGAGCACTTTACAATAAAAAACAAACCGCACTCAAAGGGAAAGGAACATTGCAAATCTGTTGAAGTTGAAGCCAAAGCTAAAGAACCGTAACATAGCAGAAGAAGCAAAAACTGAGCACAACTCTAAAGAAACGTATCGTAGCAGTAGAAGCAAGAACTGAACATAACTCAAAAGAAACGTAACGTAGCAATAGAAGCAAAAACTGAAAACAACTCTAAAGAAACGTAACACAGCTATAGTGAGAAATGAAGGATCATCCTGTAATGTCATTCTTCTAAAAAATTGCTTAGACTTTTACAAATGTTCGTTGGTCCTATTTCAAAATGTTATGGCGTTATGAGTTTCCTCTTTCTGACTGCTCGCAACAGTAAATAGAAAAACTAACCGATGAGTGAAATGAGAACAAAAGAATCGACCAAGGCTTAATCTGATGACCGTATTACTGTGTGTCCTTCGGATTTTCGGTCAAACGTAAAGTCATATTTCTAATCAAATCAAAGGAACTTTCCCAAGGGGGTCTCGATACACGAATATCACACCGAGCAGCATTAGAGTGGAATATATTCAGCATAAAGTGTTATAGGTATGAAAAAGAAGAAGGAAGAGACAGAGTGTAATCAACAACAAGAACAAACGCTCCTATTAAACTATAGTAACCCTGAGGACATTAGTCGGTGGGTGGTTAACCGAAGTGAAGGTGTATGGTGCAGTTAAGTGGCTCACTGACTATTAACCCAAGCGGTGTGTGAGTGTTGCTGACAGAAAAGATATTTTTGATATAATATTATCGCCGAGGACTAATAACACCTAACAATGTTATCTGATTTTTGTCTAAGCAACCTTGAAATAGCTTTAATTCCGGCCATAAAAGGTTGGTGTTGGGTTTGCTGTGATCAGAACGAAGGACTCAAAAACACCTCACCTCACAAAAAATCGGTTTTTACCTTCACCTTTTTTCAACCTGAAATTACGGTGGATAATTAAATTTCTTGACCTTACAAATGAAGGTTAAGCTCAATGAGTGGGAGTCTGTCTTAGGTCTTAGTCTCATAGTTAGTTAGTTTCTTTCTTTGATTTTTTACGCTACTATGGACTTGAGAACTTTGATCTGAAGTGGATCACCGATCTTCCAATATTCTGCTATAAACTAATGAGTAGTCTCTAAAGTACATCGGTAACTCAGATAAAACGTTACAAGTCCGAAGTAAGGACAAAAGGAGACCAAAATTTTATTACATTTGTAGAGTTTCGTTCCAGTTTCCATATTTAATCGCCAGATTTTATTGAAGCTGAAGTAAGCTCCGAGAAGATCAATTGGTACAAGACCTGCACAAATACAAGAACTGCTAGCTCAGACACTCTGGGGTACACTCTCTCCATTCGCAAGGCACCGCGTCTCTGTTCTGATACCAGCTGCATCTGGTACTTTTCTTGTTTTAGTGCCTCTGTCCGAATCTCGCTTCTGTATAGTTGAATTGAGTATGTCGTTGCCAGAAGAAGTCTCCGTTTCCTAGGAGATTGTCCGCCTACGTTTGCCATCTGCCTGGATAGATTCAGCGGCCGTGCGTATCTGGTCCCAAAGGCTCAGTTCCGTGTCGAGCTTTAAAACCCAGGTATTTTCCCACTTTTTTGCTCTTTATGACTTCGGTTTCGACTGAGAAAACCGTTTTTTTTTTTTTTTTTTTTTGTTTGAATAACTACATCAGTCTTCTCAGTTGTCAGAGACAGCCTATTTCCTCCATACAGGTACTTGGAATTCGCATTACCTATACGCTTTCGGTTTTCTTTGCGGTTATCACCCCAGCGATGTTATCAGCGTATCCAAATAGAAAGCAGCCTTCATTCAGGCATATCCATACAGAGAATACCATCGTAGGAGTTATATCAGAGGACTGGTCCAATGATAGATCCCTGTGCTGCTGCAGCAGTGATATCCTTTAGTCTCATTCCTTCTGTGCTTCGATAGATAAGCTCTCGTTCTTTGAGGTAATCTTTTACCATCCGTAAGAGGTACTTTGAAATTTGGAATCTTCTCTCAAGTGCATCAATCATGTTTGACCATGAGGTTTTATTAAAGCCTCTTCGGACATCGAGCGGAGGAGCACAAATGACGTGACAATAGAAGCGAACCATCAAAAGAAAACTCCTAAAAAACTTTCCCAGATCTCAGAAAATCAGATCATTTAGCATCGCCAATCAAGTTGATTGAACAAAAATCAATAATTTCACGTCAATCAAAACTTTGCCTTCTTTATTTCCAAATATGTACATTCCACTTAGCTTCTCTTGCAATATTGCTTCCGAAAGATGGATGTGTGTTGTGTTGGTGTCCCACAAAGTAGCATGTTTTGACATAAAGTTCCAAGTTGGCAAGCCAACTCATTTGGTATAAATATTTAATGTTTATAAGTAACTAACCAAACAATGATGCCTGACAGCACAGAAACTATACATCAGAAAATATTTTGATGAACATTCTCTCTGAACTTAAATTATTCACCAGCTTTTCTGCCATTGTTTTCGTCCTATGCAAGAAATAGTTAAAACAGGAATCCAATATTTATGATTTTGTCATAATTGAATAGTTCATCCAATACACTAGCGTTATCAGTTTCATCATACGCTGATTAGGATTTCCTTTCAATTTCCTGACCCAAAAATAGAAAACTTACATCTACCTAATATGTTTTGCGATGAATAGGTTCGTTTCAGGAAAAGGGAACCGTATACGCCTTCTTAATTGTTGAAAATGATTCAATATACCCACCGAATTATTTATTAGTATAAATGCGTGGATTCAATTTCCATCCATTCAAGCTATTCTCAATGAACAATTATGATCTGAATTTCGTATAAAATACCCCCACGGTATCGAATCACGTGAATGTGAATATGAATAAACTGGCTCTGCGTATGGAGGTAATTGAAACACCCAAGCATAATAACCAACAAATGCCTTTGGTGGTGTTTAGCATCGGAATTAATAAATCATTGAATCCTTATTTGGAATTAAACCGGAATATCCTTACTTATGCCAAACTCATTAGTTTTTGAAATGGAGTTCTTGTTTTATTTTGAAACACTATAATATGACGATAGCTCTTAAATAACAGTTTTTGCCTTATGTTATGCTTCTCACATTATTCTCATTGAATAAGTGAAGCATGTAGTGTAATTGGAGGGAATATTATAGCATTATAGGTGCTTTCGTCTGTCAGCTGTTTGATATTTCAATCGATTCGAGTTAAGTGACAAGTTTAGTGAACTATAAATTTCCTCATTTCCGTTTACAAAGCAAACCATGTAAGAAGAATTTGAATGAACAACTTGGTTGTTAGAATTCGTTTGAATTTTTCTTTGTTTTCAGACAGACAAGTTTTTGTGAGTCTAAGAAATTGTTGCGGTTTTTGTGTTGCTAATGAGATCGAATATTCAATTGAAAGTATTTTATTAGTAAAGTAGATCAGCTCGAGATCTTTAGGATGTGCTTGACTGTTACTATCCCGTGTAGAACTTCAAACTCCACTTCTCCATCTCCATCTCCTCTGATGAGTAGTGGGATATTGCCCGTTAAACTGACGGCTCAGAAATGGAGGTTCCATGTTATTCAGCGACCTAGAACGAAATTTTCAGCTAGCCTTTGTAATCATTAAAGTCTTCGCAATCAATTAACGTGATAAATTCATCGAATACAGTCTCCATCTTCCATGACAGTCAAACTGCCCTAAAAGTGCAGACTGTCGGTAGGTTGAAGCCAGTGCTCTGTATAGTAATGCATTATTTGATTTGTACAATATCCCAAGTCGGAAAATAGGAAGTTCGAATATCTATGGACGCCATCACGCAAAAACTATCATCTTACAAAAAGTAGAGCACGACCAGCTCCATACCATGGTTTGACCCAGGTTTCCTTGACAACCCCGTGAGTAGTTAAAAAAGCAGGGTTTTTAGTTCTCAAAAAAACATTCCATTTGACAGTTTTGTTCATTAGCTGAACTCGCCCCAGCAAAATCGTATTGCTACTTCAGGGCAAGTTGAGGCAAATCCATTGGTTAAAAAACACTCAGTTTGACATTCAAAGAGTTTCAAAAATCGCTTTGAGGATACTTGTAATAAACAAAACTAATTGCTATGTTCAATGATGAGATCCAATGCGACCACTCAAAAAAGTCAATATCGTACAACGTTCAAATATGATCGCGAAGGAACAAAAGGAAGTGCAGAAGAATCCAGAATCTGAGCCTGGAAAGAACTGTTATCGTATCTTCACAGATGGCTCCAAAACCGACGAGGGTTCTGGTGCTGATGCCTTTTTGGAGAACGACGACATACAACTGCACACATCTTTGGAGTCATACGCATCCTAATGGCCTTGAGCCACGTAACGAACAGTGGATGGACGGGGAGAAGTATCTTTGTTTGCAGCGACAGCCAAGCTGTGCTTAAGGCCCTTCTATACCCTCTAACCACTTCGAAAGTGATCCAGGAATGCAAGAGCTCTCTGAATGCGATCGGAAGATTAAATTCCTTGAGTCTCATTTGGGCTCCGGGCCAAGGATCTCAGACAGCTTTCTCAGGACCTGAACCGTTGCTAGGTCTGCCAGCGGTAGCTTCCTCAGTGAGGGCTTCAATCAACGATTGGATCAGTGAAGATCACAACCGTAGATGGCATGCCTCCATTGGATGCAGACAAACCAAACGTATGCTCCCCAACGTAAGTAAGAAGACTGCAACTTTTTTGCTAGCTCGTAGCAGAAAAGACTGTAGAAAGCTTATTGGCGTTGCCGGCGTGCGCTTCTCTTTTGCCAATCATTTAAACGTGTTAGGCTTAAGAGATACCACACTTTGTGAATCTTGTGGAGAAGATGAGGACACCGCAGAGCACTTCCTCTTCGAATGTCCTGCTTTTTCTCGCATTAGATTACAGATATGTACTTGGCGCAGACATGGTGAGAGCTGGTAACTTAGGCCCCTTATCATTGCAGCGTCTTTTGGCTTTTCTCTGAACATCTGGAAAGCTATAGCAAATAGAAGGTTGCTATCTGGTAGTACAATGGACCGGTATTTAGGTCTGAGTGCTCCAGCTGGTATTTTGAAAACCTCCAACAGAAAAAAAAGTGCAGAAGAAAATAAAACACTCCTGATACTGGCAAATGCAACGACATCTGGTCCCAGACATGAAACAATCCAAAACCTGGAGATTGCCGACGGCGCCGGCGCCGGCGCAGCCAGATCGATAGTGTAAATCAGATGAGTGGATTGTTGCGATCCCTTCAAGATGAAGATGCTTGTAACACCGAAAAGAAAAACGAACAAGAAGTAGAAAAGGAGAATATTACAATTTGGGGAAGAAATACAGAGTAAAATAATTTTATTTCCTACCTAAGCTTTCACGACCGTAAATATTCAACGGAAGAATGTCTACAGTAAGAAACTAAAAACCAACCTTGTAAGATACTCAACGGCAAAGTCTGATTTTACGTCCAGTTAATTTTACTATTTCCACCCGCCAAATGAAAAACAGCAGACAATTTTGGCCCTAAGCTCAAAAAGTATGTTAGCAAATCATGTCACTAAGACTTACCATCTCAAAGCACCACTACACTAATGATTAAGTTTTTGTTAATCCATCGAATTGGATCCCGCTTCCCAAAACTGTCATCAAGGGTATTAAAATGCTAGCCCACATTTCGTTATACGCAGTAAACCCTATTTTCAGCACAATCTTTGTGCCTTTCATTACAGCCTCATCAACTTCCAACTTAAAATGTTCACAACCTCAATACTTGTCCTCTGCAGATACTCACTTTAAAACCGAGCAAGTAAAGCCATTCTCATTCGATGAAAGGATGGAATAAGCATCGTGAAACACCAGAAAACACCTGGCACCACTTAAGGGATGCTATTTTCTACCGTATATCACATGAAAGTGCTTGGCTCAAGCAGAAATGGATGCAGTGTAAACATTGTTGGGTACCACCTAATTGAGAAAGGGGTGGTTCATAAAATACCCGTGTGTTAATCCATAGAGTACTTTATATGTATAACAGAATGTTTGAGAGTTGCTGTCATCGACTCTATCTCAACTATAGAGATATCTTCATACTTACTCCATCCATCACGATGGGCTGATTGAGTGAAAAAAAGGTCCTCACCAACGAGAAATATTTCATAAACATTCACATACATACATCAGTTCTTTTTTTTAACTGAAAGCTTTCCAATATTTTATATTCACCATGGGCAAACTTAACACACGAATATAGCCATTCGAAACATTTTTGCGGTAGGTACTGGCTTTATTAATTACGACCTGGCATATTAAGTCTGGAAAGTGCGGGTATTGTGGTGGCGCGCATCGTTGAAATGCCAAGCTACTACACACTTCAACTACCCGGCTATGGCCAAATGCCAAAAGCACAAGAGTGGAATATGCCAAACCTATATATACATTTATAAATAAAGGCAGACATGGCACCAGCCGGTAGGTAGGATATGAAATATACACCAGAGAACCTGACAATGTGCTGCTTTGGGGTAGGAAAAACTAGAGGTGGGTGTTGTGGTTATTGTTTATGATACCTTATTTCGGCTAAGAAAGAGAAGGGGAGATTGGGAGTGGTGGAGGGTGGTGGGCTGACTGGTTTGCAGTAAATAAGAATAGCACAACAGAGACTTATCGTTGAAGCAAAAGAAGAAAAAATGACGATAGCGAAAAAGAAAAGGCAAGAGAAACAGAAATCATTATCATCCAAGAAGAATGACTCAAGGATTGTTCTGTACTATAACATTCTAGATTTGCTGGGTGTAAATAGTAAAGTGGTATATATTTTTGGGTGGTGATGGCATAATTCTCCCCAAGGATCTTGGGGTTTATACTTGCTTTGTGGTTTTTTCTTCTTTCATTATTTTTTTTTTTTTTTGCTGTTTGCTCCTCCTGTTCAGTATGAAGACACGTTAAAAGACACTAAATATTAACGACGTTACTTTATTGTTTATCGTAATGCGGCTGTTATAACCAAAGTGGGGCGGTTATACAGTGTATAGGTATGTAGGTACTATGGGAAGAATATTATAAACCAGGTTTCTTTTAACGGCTTGATAGGGGAGTGCTTCGCAATGGGACCTTTAACTCATAAAGATAATTATAATTACTTTCGTGTGGATAATAAGGCATTCCGCAGGGAAAAGCCAGTTGGCCACTTATATTGCTTTGGAGTATTTTTATGACATACTTATGAGATTAGGGATATTTTTAGTATACTGCGGGTACTGACTATTTAGGGTAAATGGTTTTCAGTTGGGAATATTGTTTATTGATTTGTTTGTGATTTCAGATAGTGGGTTGGACGATGAGTCGAAATAAATGGTCTGATTTAATCAATAAAGAAATGAAAGGATGGAAATAAGATAAGTAAAAGTTGGTAGTTTGGGGGCGGACAGTTTTGGTCTCTTATCGAACTGAATTATGAATGCTGATGCTTTTGATTTCATTTTCAATAAAGTTGTTGAATCTACATACAAGCGAACCCAGCCTTCGAAGGCTTGCTTGAGTTTGAGAGGTTAAGAATCTGTAAAAACAAAAAGTTTCTTTGTCGCTGAACCTCTTTGACTTGTAAATTGTAAGATGCACCGTCATCCACTTGTATTTGAAACATTTGTGTGTCCCTGAAAGTATGCAATTTTGAATAGGAACCGGTCGCCAGGCAGGAGCTACTAAAATTTGCTGACCTCTAAAATGGACATAGAATTTGAAAAAAACAAGCATTACAGTGAGTCAGTGAGCCAGATGGGTACTTAGTGTTGATCGTGATATGTCCTTACATCCATTTATGTATTATGTACATTAAAAAAAATCACTTTCTACTGTCTGTCCCTATGTATGCTTAGACTCTTAAATAGATAGAGTGGTACAAGAGGATGGTTTGTTTGTATATTTCATCGTCATACCTCCACAGGAACGGGAACTACTGGTGCTCTTGAACTTGGTTGATGACATTCGAATGGAATTGAATGAAGATAATGTCACTTCACTTGTTCTGCTCGATTTCTCAAAGGCGTTCAATACAGTTCCTCATGATATTCTCATTCTAAAACTGAAAAACTACTTCGCTTTCAACCCCACAGCTTTGAAGCTTATGGAAAGTTACTTAATAGGTCGTTCACAAACCGTCTACTGCAACCAAAATATGTGAGATTTTCTTGGCACAAACGCTGGTGTCCCACAAGGATCCATCTTGGGTCCACTATTGTTGACCCTATTCAATAACGACATTCCATCAATTTTAAAACGCTGTAAGGTCCAAATGTACGCAAATGATGTGCAGATACACTACAGCTATCCGATAGGTCTTGTCGAAGATGCCACTGAACGAATTAATGTGGATCTTTGCTTGATAGCCTCTTGGTCGATGTAGAACAAGCTTATGTTGAACTCCAATAAAACTCAAGCCATATTAATTAGTCGTTCAAGCAATGTCACTCAAAGCTTACCAAAACTGTGCATAGAAGAATTAGTATTACCTTACGTTAGTAGTGTTAAAAATCTCGGTATTATATTTAACCAAAATCTCAACTGGGAAAATCACAATGATAAAACAGTTTCCAAGATATACGGTTCCCTTCGTGCTTTGTATCAAATTGGAAACTGCCGTCCTTTTAGAATTAAAGCAATGCAGATTAAGACACTTTTGAGCCCAATTATTTTTTATGCCTACCCCGTTTTTTGTGACCTAGATAGCTACTCTTTCCGAAAGTTAAAGGTAGCTATTAATAGCACAGTAAGATTTGCTTATAACATCGGTCGAAGAGAACACATTTCTAGTTATGTTAAGGCTTTCCTTGGAATGGAATTACAGAAGTATCTCGAATCTAAAACATTAACTTTTCTATTCACGTTAAAGGAAAACAAAGTGCCCGAATATCTTTTCCAAAGATTACAATATTCATCTTCCTCCGAAAGAAGTAGAAATTTTGTCATACATATCTCGAACTACACTGTTGCTCAAAAACAATTCTTTGTTTACGCTATAAGACTTTGGAATTCCCTTCCGCTTTATGTCAGGAGGTCTTCAAATATCAGGGATTTTCAGGAAAAACTTAAACAAAATTACTGCACATAAGCGTTGGAAAGCAAAAAAGAAGTAAGGAAGAAAAAAGTGAATGAATAATTAAATATATACAATTGCAATATGTTTCAAGTAAATACATAAATACATAACAAAACAACATAATATGTATATAAATAAGAAAGGTTTTGAGTTAATCATAATTTAAAGCTTTCATTTAATGTAATTATAACCTTGATCAATTGTTTCACAACTAAAAGATAAAATTGTATCTACGTGTAAACATAATTTATAAAACAATAAATATAAATAAATACAAATACAAATACTAAATCAAACTTTGTTTCAATGTCTCGAAATTTCGCTGTCTTTGAATCTATTGGACACATGTCAATCCAATATTCTCATGGGAATTGGATCGGGAAACTTAAAAATTTCAGACAACCTCAGACTTAGCTCAGCTTCTGTTAATGACAATTTTTGATTTTCTTTAAAATTTTATGTGAACAACTATTTTGGATAAGTTAGACCCGAATAACGCCGGGTGGGTCAGATAGGATTTAATATATGTATGCTACGACCCGTGTTTTTCTTATTCCAGTGAAACGCGTTATGACAGTATTGATTCATTATTATTTTTCCGCAGTTTAACCCTCTATTGTGTATATAGTACAAGTAGTAGAAATTGCTCTTGTATGTACGCCAATAGGGTTTCTGCTGTACAGTACATAATACAGCAGAAACTCTACTTGAAAAGGTTCTTCTTTTTTCTTGTCCTTTTTCTTCCTTTTCTTATTCTTCTTCTTCTTTTATTCCTTTTTATTCTTCTTCTTCTTCTTCTTCTTCTTCTTCTTCTTCTTCTTCTTCTTCATCTCCTTCTTCTTCTTTTTCTTCTTTTTCTTCTTTTTCTTCTTTTTCTTTTTTTTCTTCTTTTTCTCTTTCTCTTAAACCTCCACTTTGGTGTCATGATCATGATGGCTAACTACCTAGTCGAGCTCCGCGTTGGGAGCCATTTTGAAACAATCAATTTTTTTTTTCATTGAGATGCCCTACTAGTCGGCTGGTGTAAAACTTATCCCTTATAAAGAAGTTATGCGAATCTTTTGTGCTGCTTATTCTTGACTGTCCTTCCAGCCCTCTTTAGATGTAAACAAACCAAGCCCCACGTTGGGCGCCATTTTCTATCTGGTCGCTTTTTTATTTGAAATCGGAATGAATCTGATTTCTGAACATTGCATGAATATTTTATAAGAAACATTTTTCGGTGCGAATTTCAATTCCAAACAGCATAGAGACGATAGTGGGCCAGCACTTGAGCACCTGGTGCCCGTTAAAGTTCGAATCTTAACAGAAAATAAAAAATTGGCAAGTGCACCAAATAGTAAATTCTTTGCGGCAGAAAACTGTCCTCTGCATTCCCTAACAAGAAGTGGTTTTGTGATAGGCCCCGGAGCTCCCCGCTCTGTTGTCTTTCTTATTTATTTACTCGAGCCACCATAGCCATTTTAATATAAACACACCGAAGGTAAAAAGAGTTTTGAACTACAAAAGTCTATTTTCAATTACCAAATTCCTTCACCCGAACAAAAATATTTGCCTTCGTATTTAATTAATATTTCCTGAAATATTTTTATCCGTCCTTCTCTCAGTTTATTTATTTCAAATTAAAACCAACCAATTGCTTTTCGTCAGCCTTGTAGGTATCATCAATGAGCTCTCATCTGAATGCGGTTAAGGTACCTATAAATTGAATTTCCTTCTAATGAAACTGCAAAGACAAACAGAAATGTGAAGGACACACGGAGACATGTCTATTCAAATAAACGGAAAACTTCCATCTTCTCTTCTTCTGATTTGAAATTCAATTTTTGTTGGAATTTGTTCTCCCATTCAACACAAACTTCATGGTTGTTGAGAGGGGCTCAAAAAATTTTCCTGCAATCGCAGTATAGAATCCAATTTGCATCAAAAGAAAAAAAGGAAAAAAATTAAAAACTCTAAACTCATACACACAATTGCAAGTATAATTTTAAAGATGAAAACGACCTACTTTAAGACCTCTGGAACCATTTATAAGAAACGTTTCATTTTAATATCCCCAAAAGAAGAACCAGCGAGCAACACTCTCCTTATGTCATTTGAAAGCGGCATAAAAAGAGAACATCGTCTACCGACCGACACCGACGACGCGACTTCGAGCAGATGTAACAAAAATTTCAGATTCCACAAAGGCCAGGTTTATTGACAGAAAATAAAAAAAAAAAACAAGAAACCAAGAAGTGCAAACATGAATGTAAAGAAAAATTGAACAGTAGAAAAAGAAACCCTGCGGTGAAAGAAACCGAATGTGTTTGTTGATTTCGTGTCTTCTTCGTTAATTTTGCAGATGTTTCCTCCTTTTCCTGTGCCAATCTATAATACAACTTACATCACTTCTCTTTTAGTTCAATAAAATCATCCAACAACAAAGCCAGATGATGGCAGATGGAATGGATGCGAAAGTTCTCTGATGGTAGGTAGGACGAGGACCGTAGGAGTTCCAGCAAACAAACAAAAAGAAAGAAAACACACAATTCGCAAATCGTTAAGGGTTTTGTTTTATTCGTTTTTTTTTTTTCTCAATTACGTTTTCATATACAAACTTTTTTTTTTATTACACCGAGTGAAGAGAACAGGTGTTTCGTTAAAACATTTTTTTTTTCTTGGAATTTATTTCAGGAAAAATTCCTTTGAAGAGAAAATTATAATTAAAGACCAGATTCACAAATTTGTGCGAAAATTGACTGGGCTTGGCGCTGGTCCATTTAATATAAACAAAATTATTACAATGCGGGAGTAAGGTGTATGTGTTTTTGTAATATACGCACCATCTATGATTCTACGAACAATGTAATTTCTCCTTTTGGATTAAATTATGCTTAACCGTTATTGGAAATGAGTGATAATCAGCTTAGGAGCTCAAATTGTTTATTTTGAATGCAGGAAGTGAATGCTGGTTTATGATAACTGGATTCCATTTTCAGGTGGGTATCAATTGGTGGGAGATTAAATAAAGCTAAGAGTAGGATTAAAAATTGTTATGATTTAATTCTGTTATCGTGAATTTGGATATGGACACCACACAGCAATTTCGTGCAGTTTTTTTAGAGCAGATGGAAAGAGTACTCTGTAAAAACAGCTCCCAAGAAATGTCGACAAAAATGAAAGAAATGAACTGCATGATCCACGTCACACATAACCGCAAAGGACACGGTCCTCCCAGCAAAAATGTGTTGTTCAGGGTGATATTACAGCATGAAAAAGCTTCCGATGGGGATGATTTACTTATTGAAGAGGAAAGCGAACGAAAGCGAACGAAAGAACAATTCATTTCGGTTTGATTTTTATGGAACGTCTAGACAGCTTCCAGTTGATCAATTAGTGAGCAACTATTTGATTTTACAATCTTTCAAGAAGACAAATGAGGTAAACAAAGGAAACAAAAATCATTCATAAGTATCTGCCTTCCTTATTTCGCTTCAATATTGCAAGGATCAAGTGGCTTTTTAGATGAATGTTTGTCTTAAGGAAAATAATGGTAGTGTAAGCGAAAGCTTCATCACTCAAGCTCTCTGGGTCAAAACATCAGCATATCAGGAAAACAAAGGGACTTAGTGGTTTAGAGACCAACAAAGTGCTAATCAAATTGATCATCTAAAGGACAAATACAGGCAACAGGCATCCCTATTGTAATGTACACCCAACATTTATTACTAATTTCATAATCGAAAACGTTCGATCCAAAAAACAAGCGGCAACACTATAATGTAAGTACATCTAATAGAAAGCAGTGCTTGTGAGTCAGTGTGTGTTTGTGCTGTGTGCAGAACTGTACCGGGAGAAGAATGTGTCTAGCCATAATGGATTATAGCAAACCCTCTCTATGTTATAAATTGCTCGAAAGCTCTCGATGTTTCACACTGATGGAAAGCTCTAGATGTAATACGTTATTCTATATAAAGAGGTCGCAAAAGCAACCAGAAAGTCAGATTTGATTATAGAGTGATAATGTTAAGATTGAGTTAATGTGATTATTAGTCGAGTTGAGATAGAATAAGTAGATATCGAATAAAAGTAGTAGAATTAAATTGAAAGGAAAAGTTTTATTATTGCGAACTAAGCGCACGTTACACTATAATAGTGCTTTGTCGTTCGAAAAGTTTTCATGGCCCAATATGGATCGAGAACACTTATTCGGGTATGGAAAACAAACCTACAAGTTCTTTTAATACAATGAAAATAATTGTAGAAAAGATCTGTAACAAAAAGAAACAAGTTTGTCCTTTACAAGTGTAATGGCAATAGTACACCAAGTGACTTGACATTGAGACCTAGGGCCTGTAACAGAAAGCTACAAGTCTCAAAGTTAAGAGCCACTCGTACGATAATGTCCATTACACTTGTAAGAAGATCAAGTAAACTTGTAGCACAGTATCTAAATTTATTTGTATTACAAGTATTTTTAGTTTTGTCTTACAGATCCCTGAAGCTTTGTATTATAAGCCCTTGATCGTAGCTGAAGAATAGATAGGCAGAAATTCATCTACCAGATACTATCAGAAGACTTCATATCGCATAGCTACTTACATGTTGAGTTTCAATGGGCTACCGCTACAAAAGCTCTTCTTCCACAAAGAATGCCGGCTATCGGCAGCTAGGAACCAGTAAACACTTCAGGTTTGAGTTTGTGCAGCTGTTCAGGCACAAAAGTCAGGAATAGTCTTGGGGGTTGGGGGAGAGGGGGGTATCAGAAAACAACAGTCACTTTTATAAAAGGAGTTTGAAATGAATTATCTGAGTCACCTACAAGATCCAAACGGGATGCTGTCGAGATGAAGACGGAATTGGAATAATCAATGCTGAGAGTTTAGAAAGAAAGCTTTCAGTAGAAATCAACCTATTTTGCAAACCAAAAGTTGTTAATGACTGTGATTTTGAGGCTTAAATGTAACGAAGCTGTTGGATCAAATGGCCTTCCCTCCGAACAAATGGGAAATCATTTGATAAGTAGAAAATGGCTATACCCACTCTTTTGACGTGAAACATACGCTAGAATCCCAGACTGCGGTCCGGCGGAAATATACGCTACGAACATGAAACATACCCTCAAATTCATTGCCATGAAAAGCGCTTTCTCAATTGGCAGTTCGGAATGGAAAGAAAATTCAAGATATCCTCCATTTCCTTACAAGGTTAGGTTGTGAGAAATGCGATTGGTCCCGCGGCTCCCCCCTCCTTTCAGCCACAATTATTAAATTAGTCTCACTGCTTATCATGCAACCAGGCCATTTTTGAAGCTAGAAAAAATTTTCAAAATTCAAATTAACTGCTTGCAAATAGTGAGTGGAGCCTTGAAGCGGAATGAGTGAGAATTTGTATATGAAGTTTATATTGCCATCAGAAAAAAAAGTTCAAAATAGACCACTTGGTCGGATCATAATGACAACCTCAATAAATATTTAAAGACTTCGACCACATGAGATCCACTATTACCATGCAGAAAGACATCAGAGCCGAGTGCAATCAAAGCATCGTTCTTGCCAGAACCGCGTCATCATATTACAAAATGTCTTGGTAGCGAAAATCTGTGTCAAAGCAGCAAGAAAACAGTACACAAAGACCTTGTCATCCCCACTCTGTCACAATTTAATTGTTTCGAGAGAAAGAATATTCATCTAGAAAAAGGTCCGATGGGGCATTGAAAAGAAAATGGAAATGGAACAGCTCACTCTATGGGCATTGGGCAGTGCTGATGAAAATTTAACAAAGTAGAGAGCTGGACGAGCGTACAGCCTATGAACACCAACACGCCAGTCCGGCGTCTTCGATTCTATGCCTGAAGGACAATGTATCCAATTAAGACCCCTGGCAAGAGCGATTCTCCTTTTGATCTCCGATTACATCTTAGAACAAATAAATCAACTGAAAGTGATACCTCGATAGGAGGCTGAATTTTTTATTAGAACGTGTAGGGTAGCTAGTAAAAAATTGACAAAATAAGCTGACGGATACCAGAAAGGAGGTTTGAAACTTAGGTAGTGAGTGGTGTTCGAGTAAGTGGTGAATAACCCCAACCAACTATAACTGCCTGCATAAATTTGAGAAGGAATCTAAAACAAGTCAATCACTAGAATTTCTTTTCGAGTTTGAAGTACATAATCACAATCATTGTAAATATCAGACACTCAATTTCATCTCCTTGATACTGTGGCAATCAAAGCATTAATCACCACATCGACTTCTGACTCAAGCACCCTCCCAGGCTAATTGTAGGTTCAAGGATTTCCCAGCTGAGTTTTTGATGTATATACAAATGTATTCATTCTTAATCCACCACCTGGATTCGTCCTTGAAAAGCTTCGAAACAAAATTTACAAGATTGCCACTTTCCCATTCGTTCAGCTCACACACTCATACACACTAATTTACACCAATCTACAGACTTTATATATTTCCCAAGCGAATATTACTTCCAATGAATAAAATTTAAAACGAATTTCATCGTGTTAACTTGTGTTACTTTCACAACATCGGATATTCCACGTGACTGCATCATTGGCTTAGGTACTTTCCCTACTAACAACACCGCCGTGCAAAACAAAAAACCAAAAAAAAAGTACGAAAATTCCACTTCTCTCATAATGCCTCAAATCAGCAAGAAAACACGTTCCAATACTTCAGTTTAACATCACTATAATCAAATTTTGGATCTGAATATATAAAAATAAACGACTGTTGTACGAGTCCTTATCATTTTTGTCGTAAAATCACGATATTGTCATTTGAAAGACAACATTTTGCCTGTCCTGTCGTCGTTGATAACAAAAAAAAAAAAAACAAGATGAAGATGAAGAAAAAATTAAGAGTAAGCTTGCTCCATCTTCTAATATTGCTTCTGTACTCGAATAGCATAAAATATTAACACAGAAATTGTAAAATCATTCAACGTCAATTGAGCAAAAAGTTAATGGCGAGGGCATGGGAGAGGAAAAATGAATGAAAATATAAACAAACAGTTTCGATGTGAACCTTTTTCAAAGAACCAATGAACAAACAAAAAAAAGAAGAAGAAGAAACACAATGTCATGTACCTACTTAGGCCGGAGCTTCTTATAGCCCTCAAGTCTGCTAGCTCGTTTCTGAGAAATATATTTCGATTTTTTCTGACGGAAAAGTTGAGATGTTATCGTCACGTAAGGCAGAGTTGCTTTCATTTCCTCAAACTCACAAAAGAAAAGCAAAAATCCACAGAGAAAATAACAAATTTACATAAAATCCAAAAAACTTTTTCTTTCTCGCGGAAAAATGTACCTTCTTACACACACCCACCTCACACTTGGTTCTCCAAAAACGAATACAGGAGTACAAATAAAGTAACTTGAGCCTCGCAGGATAATAAACAAGGAAATTGGACATTTTCAATGCAGCAAAGGCTTATTGTTTGATGGGGTCCCGGGCTTGAAGGATATGTTTATGTATATGTGTGTGTGTGTGTGATGTGCGCGAGTTAAGATCACCTTCTTTCTTGCTTTTTTCTCCATTTTTTTTTTGTCAGATTGACTGTTTGGTAATTTTATGTTATTTTCTTTTGTTATAAAAGAATTCCTGTCATGTGCGAAGGAATCATGTTTTCATTATCCATGACATGTAATATGCTCTGCACACATATACACACATATAAATATAATCATCACTCGTATTGAGCACACAACATTTATACAACATAACAAAAGGGTGGCTTTTCTCATTTTCCTTTCGCAAGTCATAAGAATGACTGACGTTTTGAGGGGTAGGATGTTTTGTATTGTGCGGAAAAAAGAATTTTTACTAGTAAACGGCAGAGATTCTTTATTAATTTTTCGCTCTAAAGTTCTTTTCACCACGAGAACAAAAACTTAAGTAATGAAAAGTTTATAATTTAAAGAAAGGAATGAGGAGCACAGATAATATTCATTTGCTAAAAATTTTGAGGGAGTGTCGCAATCGAGAGGAAGCAAAATTTTTTGAAATCTTTGACAATTCTTAGATTCATTTCTGTCAAATTTATCTAAAAAGCATCTACATGGATTGGGTAGTACAATGGTTTTTGACTGAATAACACAATGGCAATATTCTTCTTTTCCAAAGGTAACCGGTCAAAGTTAGAAAGCATCTGCAAGCAGGGGCGAACGCAGGGGGGGGTTTTGGGGGTTGAAACCCCCCCCCGAAATTTGTGAAATAAAAAAATAACCACTAGTTTTTTAAAACAAAAACCAAAATATAAAACATGGAAACATAAAATTCATCTGAAAATTTCAATCTGTCAACGAAAAAATCCCTCCAAATGCGGAAGCCATTTCTTTTCTATCGATAAATAAATTTTCAGGTATTTCACACGTTTTGGAATGACTTTTCGGTTTTGGTATGTTTTTAGCATGATCACCCTTTTCTAGTGTAGTAAATTTGATATGTTGATGTGGAGGTAGTATTGGGTCGTATACAACGGGACCTGCGATAGAAATGAAAACTCATTTTCCTACTTACTTGCAAACACATCGCATTTGTCGCTTCAAAACTAACGGCAGTTGCGATCGAAACACATCGTATCGGTCACTCCAAAGCTAACGGCAGTCGCTACCGAAATCTACGAAAATTAAAATTTTCATCACACATACTAAAAGCCAGTCGCTCTGGCTCTGTATAAGAATGCGATCGACAACGGCAACTAGGAAAGGGTATACTTATGTATGAATAAGCATATTCATACCCATGAACATTGCTTGAGTATGCCAAACGATAAACTGCCCAACAACTTTATAAACACCTTAAATGTTTGCGATTCGTCCCTATATAAAACAGTTCATTGTTTTATGCAGATCGGTGCACCACTTCCGGTATCCGTGGCTTCAAGTAAGCGATCTTTTTCATGTCTGCGCAGATTAAAAACTTATCTGCGAGGAAGAACCAGCGAGGAGCGACTGAACGGTTTGATGTTGCTGAACATCTATAGGAGTATTGAGGTTGATTATGAGGACGTTATAAATATAATGGCAAAAGTTCCAAGGCGCATTGATTTTATTTTATAAAATACTAGCTGTGCCCGCGACTTCCTCCGCGTGGAATAGTGGCTTTCGGCAGCATTTTTAATTTTTCAGTAACTTATTGTTATATTATTTTACTTAAGTACATACATTTTTGCACACGATGTTCTTACTTTTTTCATCTTTTGCCAAATAAAATTGTTTTGCCGTAAGTACTTCCGTTCCCATGGCAATAATGGAACAAAGAAAACAAAAACAGACAGATTTAATTTTGAAATATTAGGAACGACTCCCGTTCCCGTGGGAATTTGGTGATCGTTCTCATAGGAATATGGGAATGAGTTAAAGCTTATGTTACTCGCTCGGGGATAGTGTAGCATTCTAACGGTGGAAGAATTTTTGAAATCGGGGCAGTAGTTTCTAAGTTCTCGATTACGCTCCCGTTCCCGTAGGAATTGGGATAAAACATAAAGTCTATGTCTTTTCTCATGTCTTAGACTACCTCTGTACAAAATTTCATTTGAATTGGTTCAGTTGTTTGGGCGGGAGATGGAAACATAGAAAGACGAACAGACAGAGCTACTTTTGCATTTATAGTATAAGTTAGGATTGTTCCTAGCAAATCAATACAGAGTATAAAAAAAGCATACAAATATTAAGAACAAATTGTTCGTGAATATTTAATATATTTTTTCAAAACCCCCCCCGAAAAATTTTTCTGCGTTCGCCCCTGTCTGCAAGAACTCATCAACGCCTATAATATTCGACAATATACGTTTTATTTACGCGTACATCAAAGCGTAACTCATATCCTTCGGGTGAAAACTACAAAAACGAATTTTTATAATCTATCAAAGTTCAAACTCGCATGCAACTCCATTTATTAATGCTTGTCCTCAACCGTGTTCACGACCTGCACGAACTAACGCTGTGAAGAGATATGACGTCGGAAAGCTACAATCGCAAGAGATTGCCAATGCCTTTTCCAATCGAGTGTCCCTTCAATTATCCTTGAATCCCATGCCACCAGCATTAAACATTGAAGACCAGTGGCAGCAATGCCAAGAAGCCATCAGAACCGCTGCCTCTGAGGTTCTGGGTTTCACTCGGCCACCAAAACGAAACCCATGGTTCGATGAAGAATGCAGGCAGGCAAATGCAGCCAAACAAAAAGCACGACAAATGCTGATGCAACAATGAACAAGGGCTGCATACGATCAGTATAACGAGATCTACAAGGAGAAAAGAAGGGAAGAACACCGACTTCTCAAAAAGAAAAAGAAACAGCATGAGAAGGGCTCGTTTGAGAAAATAGAGAGGTGCCATGACAGGAACGAGATTCGGAAGTTTTACCAAAAGGTAAAAAGATCCTGCCAGGGTGGCAAACCCCGAACTCAAGCCTGTAAAGACCAGCAGGGAAACATAGTCATAGAGTCACAGTCGCTACTGAGGATCTGGAAAGATCATTTCTACAGACTGCTTAACGGCGTTGAGGACACAAATTCCGCTGTCAGGCAGATTGCCCCATTCAGCTTGGACAATGATCAAGAATGCCGTCCTCCCGACCTAGAGGAAGTTAAGCTTGCCATTGGCAAGCTTAAATCAAATAAGACTGCAGTTGCAGATGGCCTTGATCCCGAACTCTTTAAGGCAGCTGGAGACCAGTTGGAAAGGAGCATGCACCAGCTGATCTGCCCGATGAATGGAACCTCATAGTATCGTATGCCCGATCCTAAAGAAGGGAGACCCTCACAATTGCGCCAATTACAGAGGGATAAGCCTCCTTAACGCCGCTTATAAGATCTTGTCTTCTGTAATATGTGAACGTCTGAAACCCCACGTCAACAACTTGATAGGTCCTTATCAATGTGGTTTTAGACCAGAGAAGGCCACAATAGACCAAATTTTCACATTACGGCAGATCTTGGAAAAAACCCGAGAATATAATATCGATATTCACCATCTCTGTATCGATTACAATAATACAGAGACGAGCTGTACAGAGCCATGTCTAGTTTTGGCATCCCTGCAAAAGTTGTACGACTATGCAGGATGACTTTGGAGAATTCACGCTGCTCCGTCAAGGTCGGTAAAGAACTCACCGAGACCTTTGATGTCGAAAAAGGTTTCAGGCAAGGCGACAAACTGTCATGCGATTTCTTCAACATCATACTTGATCAGATTGTAAGAAACTCAAACGTCAACACCAGAGGAACAATCTTTCAAAAGTCTGTACAATTACTCGCCTACGCAGACGATATTGACGTAATGGGAAGAAAAAAGCGTGATGTCATAGGTGCTTTTGCGAGTATTGAAACAGAAGCGGCAAAAATGGGTTTGATGGTTAATGAGGGCAAAACGAAGTATATTTTGTCATCAAACAAGGACACAGAATATCGACGAATTGGACAAAACGTCACAATAGACAGACATAACTTCGAGGTAGTACAGGACTTCGTCTACCTAGGATCCGCTGTAGACACGGACAACAACATCAGTGCGGAGATCAAACGGAGAATAACTTTTGCCAACCGTTGCTTCTTTGGGTTAAGAATGCAATTGAGAAACAAAACCCTCTCCAGAAAAACCAAGGTAACCTTGTATAAGACCTTGATCATCCCAGTCCTGCTTTACGGCGCGGAAGCATGGACCTTATCGAAAGCGGATGAAGAAACCCTTGGTCGTTTCGAAAGAAAAATTCTCCGAATGATCTTTGGTCCCGTATGATATGATAAGACAATGTGTGGAGAAGAAGATACAACAACGAGCTGTATGAGCTGTACCGCGACATGGGCATAGCCAGAAGAGTACGCATCGCGAGGCTACAATGGTTGGGGCATGTAGAACGGATGGACCCAAACGCTCCGGCTCGTCGGGTGTTCGAAAGCACATTGCAGGAAAATCGAGGAAGGAGAAGACCTCGTCTTAGGTGGCGCTATCAAGTTCATGAAGACCTCAACCGACTTAGAATACGAAACTGGAGAGGGCTCGCCCGAAATCGAAGTCGTTTAAAATATAATTTTCTATGAAATTTCAATGTGTACACTTGAATATGAAAATGGTATGCTTTAAGTTATGTTAATGTTAGTTACACAACTCGACGAACTCTTGCAACATTCTTTCTTACCTATGTTTTCTATTAACAGAGTCTCAATCAATTTGTCCACCTATTAACGTATAGATAACAATATGCATTTTCTTCATTACATCGAGTTGTCTGATCCTTCATAACCATTGAGACACTAACACCTCCGTCGTCTCAACGAACAAAATAACAATAAAAGCCGAACATCGGCACCCAATAACCTCACTTCCTAAGTTCAGTTCAGCAAATGACTTAAATTACCTCACAGCTCACATAAGCCAATTGATATTACCATTTCCAATAAAATTATTAATGCAGTGCAGCTACTCATACGTATAGATACAAACGCTTGACTTTTGATGGCTATACAATCTTCTTCTGTTCGTTCCTCCCTGTCATAAATGATTACAGCTTTTTATTTAATAAAATTGAGAAAGAGAAAGAATAAAATGAAACTAAAGATGCCAATGGGCTGCTCTATTACATAACAGCTACATCGACAAGAATTCAGAATTTACTCGAACTCTACCAACGAATTTCTACACTCACACTCAACATGCCAGCATTGATTTCGATTAACAAAAAAGCTTATCGTTGAATGTGGCTATTGTCTGCTGTGTGTTTTATTTTTCTCTTATTCAACACATCCACACTTACCTCATCGCTTTGTCCATGATTCAACGTTATCCTTCTCAGATCCTCTTCACGCTGTATCGAATCCTCACGTAATTCCTTAACAAATACTTCAGTGGTTTGTTGGCGCTCCTTAAGCGACTCCAATTCCAATTTGAATTGGTGGAAATCACTTTTGATTGTTGCCAGATCTTCAAAATTCTGCGTACGTTGGCTAACGTCCTTGGATGCCTTGCTAGCAATCCCCTGCAGCTCACTCAACTCCTTACGTATTTCGGCTATCGACTGTGAAATCCATTCCACAGTGAGTTTCTCTTTATTGCCACCAATATGACTCTCACGTAATGTCTTAATTTCATGCCTGACAAAACGACAATTGGATAGTAACACGGTAAATGATGATTGTAATGTGACAGGAATTCGCCAAATGTGCGGTCGTCGTTTTTCATTTGATATTGTGTGACACCCAATTATAAACGCCCAATGCAAACGCCCGCCGACATGAAAAGAGAAACAAAAAAGAAAAACAAAATTACAAATTAGGTTTTGTTTGGCTTAACAGTCACAAAAAAATATAAAATATCGGTTTTCCAAAAAATACAAACAGAGATTAGACTTCTAAATTCAATTTTAGAACTCATTTGAATAGATTTGCATTGGTCCTGTGGTGTAATGATATTCGACTGGCTTTGATTTACAAAACAAATTTATAATTCACAAAGCCAATAACACACTCATTGTTTTCCAATATGCGATGGCAATGAAAAGGACAGCAGGCCCAATTATTCAAATTATCCAACCAAAAACAAAAAATTAATCATAGAATCTGTGCAACTAGTCGCAGTGGCCAAAATGATTTCTGTAATGCGATATAATGCAACCAAAATTTCTATGCAAGTGTCACCCGAATGTGAGAATTGTAATTGCTTTTCAAATTAAGCAATAAATAATTGCTTGGAGTGCATGGCTGTTGTGGCGTTGTTTGTTGCTGTTTACCAAGCTTATTTCTTTGTAATAAATTAAATTGTTGTCTGCATAAATAAAAGTGATTTAAATGAATTTTTAAATAATAATAGTGCTTACAACAGTAAATAAGGACCAGTCGGATATAGTTAAATATAAAGCCAATTTAATTATCTCCGATGTCAATACAGAGCTGGTATTTGAATTGGCAAAAAATGCGAAACCAATTAAGTGCGCTCGCAGGCAGTAAAATAAATTAACAAGATTTATGAACTTGGGAGTTTTGTTTAATGCCTGGCATTCCTTAATTTATTAGCTTATCATTTTGATGTTTTGCTAATCGATTTATGGAAGAAAGGATAGCATTTTTTGAAATGGTGCTGTAGTTCGCTTTCAGGAATAAGCGATTGGGTTGTATGGATAATGAGTGGCCTTTAGATTCATCTTCAAGAATGTAATGTTTTCAATGTTTTTCTATCTCAATGTTTCAAATGCATACATATGTACGAAAAAGCAAGCAATTATAAATAAAGGGGAGTTTTTTAATACATTTGCGGTGTGCTTACAACCGGGTGAAGTGTTGGACTAAAAGATTGTGACTATACCTTGCACTTTCTTAATACTTTTTTCGTTTGATTGGAAAGAATGCAGATCAAGAGGTAGGTACATTGAATTTGACGCATAGTTAAAATATAAAGAAAACGAAAATAGGATCTAGAATATGTTTGGTAGAGACATTAAGAAGGAGATTGATCGAATCAACTTTCTCCAACATACAGAGATGGGAAGATTTGTTGGTCCTTCGAGCCAGATAGCGAGGAATGTGCGACGTTCCGTTAGATTTAATATAGTGCACCTGACACTTTTACTAAAGTTGCTTGCTTAAAAGGATCTTCAAGAGCTCACATCTTGAAAATAATCTCCAGTAACTTGTACCCACCTTAAAATTGTCCTACTGAAAGAATCAAGGAAAGATCAGAAAAATGGGATTAGAGCTAACGACCAAACAACTCGTGCATGAAATTGATCTGAATTGAAACCTAATGTGATACTCGAGAATAAATTTGAGCACCTCCATTCTATACAACACAATACTGCATGACAATATCATTCAGCTGACATTGTCTGAAGAAATGAGAGACAAAAAATAACTTAATGATCGTTTTAGCACCCAGTGATAAAATCTAGAGTTCCTCAAATGAGAGTAAGTTAGTCTTCGCTGCTCATTTCGTCTATGGCGTCAACACCAACCCACTGAAATTGAGAAATATTGGCTTACGGCTGGTTTTTATTCAAACTTAAGAAATGTATAAAAACAACTCAGCTCATAAGAGTAACTCGAGGCTCAATACGCAGAACTTTAAAGAAATTTTATAATGTTGAAATTTATTCTTGGAGAAATATGATTTCAATAAGATTGTACTTTCTTAAACGTGGTTTCAACCATTTTTTTTTTTTGTTGAACCAAAAGTAAATTTGTTAAAGCCTGATGATTTGTTGATGCGACTCTTCACTTAGAAACCGGTTGCTTTATAAATTCTGTAAGGATGTGAATATGTAGTTATAATTGTAATGGCTGCTTCTAAATGATGAATGACAACTGACAGATGACAGAAGACAAACAGCAAACTACAGATGCCGCTTGGTACACGACACCGTCATACTTCCCCTCACTTTCGAGGCAGAATCTGCAGATAAAAATTAATGCTAGTCTTATATTTTGTGTAAATACTTTGGTTTGGTGCTTGACGCGTAATGGGTAACGTGTCTGCTTGTGACGTGGGAGGTTCGAGGTTTGAATCCTAGAAACATCAAAGGAAAATAATGGTTTTTCCACGTGTATCACTTATTTGACGGAAGTAGCGGCCACTAATAGTAGCCAATAGCAATCTCTTGCCTTGAAAAGGGCTTTCTCGATAAGCCGTTCTGAATCAGCAAAAAATTGAAGGTCCCTTCCATTCCCTTAGAAAGTATGGTTGAGAGAATTTGTCAAGGACCTAGGGCTCCTCGCTATATGGCCCCACCTCTTTGTTGATTGCTCAGAGTATTTCTTATCGTTAAATTCATAGAAAAAAATTCTTCCTTTTGTCTTTTTTTCTTCAGTTTTGTTTACTTTGTGGGAGATTTCCAACAGAGGCGAAAATGTTTTTCCACGGGTTTCGCATTTCGCGAGGAATTGGCGATTGCGTGTCCTCCGTTAGTAAATTGATTGTCAAGAAAAGCGCTTTCTCATAAACCTTTCGGAACAGGTAGAAAATTGTAGGTCCCTTACATTTACAAAAAATACAAAAAATGGTTTCTCCCACAACTAGGTATGTGTCGGTGCGCTGCCTCATTCGTAATGGCTACCATGTCTACCTCTTACGATTGAAATCGACGTTCGAATGCCAGAGAGATCATAGGTCAAAGGGAAACATTGCCATGAAAAGCGCTTTCTCAACCGCCTCAATTGGCAAAATTATAAGTCTCTTTCTTTCTTCTAAGTTGCTCCTCGGTTCTATACCTGAATTTTTTCAGTCAATGGTTGGTTATAGAACAAAAATTTTAAATGGCAGTTCGTAGTTCGGTTCTCACTAAGATATGAAATGATTTTCAGCAATTATCACCTCTCGTGATGAATCTGAATCTTCCGAAACTGATGATGCCTTGAAATTGCTACCTATAGTTAAGTCAATTAAGTTGACCAAAAATTGAAGGGCTGTTCAATTAAACACATGAATAAGGCTCTTTCCCTGGCTAATCCTGAGCTATGATTTATGATTTTATATTCATTTGGTATTTGGAACTTATATCAAGTTTCAATTCCTCTTATTTTTCATTTCAACAATCGATTTGCTCAGAGCATTTGTTAAGCATTGAAGTAAATTCAGACCTCCTCTACAAGGCCTGAGAAAACTCAAATTTTAATAATCATATATATAAAATTCTCGTGTCACGGTGTTCGAACTTGAACTCCTCCGAAACGGCTTGACCGATTTTTACCAAATTTTATACGCATATTCAGTAGGTCTGAGAATAGGCTACTATCTATTTTTCATACCCCTTAGTGATAAGGGCCATCTACCATTAACATTTATATATTATATAGAAACTTTCCGGCTTTTTTCAGCTTAGTCCAGCGGGTGTTCCTGACAATTTTTTTAAATAACTTAGATCCGAGCAACGCCGGGCGGGTCAGCTAGTAATTCATAAAATTTCTTCTTTTTTTTTCAGAACTAAACTGATGCAGGCTTTTTAATAAGTGAGTAAGAAAAAAATTTAAATTCTGTACTTTTGTAGAATAAGCTTCGGTAGGGTTTCGTTAAAATTTGGAAAAGCCCATTAACGGTCTTCTACTATTTTAAGGAATAAACTTCGGTTAGACTTCGATAAAGCTTACCAAGCCCAAGACATATCATCGAACCGGTATTATTAACTCATTTTGTTTTTGGAATCAATTCTCAGGCTCAATTATTTAATGGCACCTGAACAAGCCCGTAACAAATTACCCAGCAGATGTAACTAACTTCTTTTGCTTTCGAACAAAGTCTTATATAAGGCTTGAATATGGCATCACAAAGAAACAATTAGCTTCGGAGAATTCGGAGAAGGTCGGTATAGCGATCTGTATAAGAACCTTTAACTATTACAATGCAAGTCTCAAAATGTCTTAGGTTAGATTTTTCGTCAAAATTTGGAATTTTTAAGTTAAATCTCGATAATCAAATAAATAAAATAAATAGAGTTTCTTAACAGAGCGAGGAGCCCCCAGCCCTAACACATTTCTCCCAACCATGACTTGTGAGGGAATAGAGGGGACCTACAATTTTATGCCGGTTCCAAACTGCAAATCGAGAAAGCTCTTTTCATGACAATAGATTTACTAACGGAAGACTTGCCAATTCCACGCGAAAGGCGATACCCGTGGAAAAACATTTTTGCCTCTGTTGGGATTCGAACCACGAATCTCTGGGTTATCAGGCAGACATGCTATCCATCACGCCAATCGCGTTGTAGAATTGTAACAATTTTAATTTTAGCAAAACTAAAAGATTTCATGTAGGCATGTAATTTTCGATCAACGATTACACATACAATAAGCAATATCGATTCCGTATCGAAACAACCAACAGGGACTGTCTAAATATCCTGCTGTCACATTAATTTAAAAATAAATTGATACTCTTATGCCATTGGTATACCGGTCAAATACATCTATCCTCTGATAAGGAATTCAATGTCAATTTAAATGTACATTGATGTTTTCCTCCGTTCAAAAGGTCTTTAAATTGCTCCATATCCATGGAACTAACCTTTCCACTTCCATTAGTGATTGTGGCCATTAAAACGTTTATAAAAAATTCATATGCCGACAGGAAAAAAGAACACTCACCCATTTTAGTTGCATGCATACCATTTAAAGCAATTCCGTGTCAAAGCACGTATTATGCCACATATTGAGGCTAACCACAGAGAGCACCAGGATTTTTGTAACAACAACAACCACATTTTATACAGAGAAAAAAAAAACTCTATTGGAGAAGGGATAGCCGTCGTGTTGTGGAGCTCACCACAGGGTGTATATGAAATGGGAAAATGTCTTTCTGTCTTTGAATATATCTTCACAGAATAACACGAACGAATACATATACGGGTGTTCCCACAAAATAAAATAAAAAAAAAGGAAATGTATCGAACTGTAGGGCTTGACTGGTTGACCCCTTGCCTCTGTCAGTTTGCTTTTGTTGGTGTCTCAGAATTAAATGTATAGTTTAACTTTTGGTTATAATTTCTGTAAGTTTATTTCGATATTTAGTCTCATCACTCATGGAACATGTTGGATGAGGCTTACTGAGGTCATGTGGTATTGTTAAACTATTTTGAACATATAAAAGGATTTACCCGAGTGGATTACGGCTATGAAGAGAAAGAATTTATATGCAATCAAACATATTTTTTCAATTCACCAAAAGTAACCCATGGCTACTCGCCGCCGCGCCCGCCGGCCCGGCCCGCTGGAAGTCCTTTCAAGCAAACAGAAAACATTTTCCATGTACAGTTCACCACAGAGAATGGTTTGGACTTGGATGATGGAAAAACTACAAAAACAGCATTCTATTCCCCCCCCCCCCCCCCCCCCCGCCCAGTTGATTGTTCCTCTAGATGCGACTAATCTCCTGAACATTCAACCCTTCCCAAACCATTTGTCACATACAATCCAATTGCGGAACTTTTGCAAAACTTTTTGAAAATAGTTTTGATTGAGTCATCGTGCTTGCGAAGTCCTATTTGTCGGACATGTTATTTGAACCCAAATTCTCTTCTAGTGCGGTTTCAGGATACAAGTATTGCAAATGTTTTTAATTAAATTTCTGGTTCTCAAAATTAAACAACCAATGCAACGCTTTAATACCATCAATTTATGACACAAAAAGAGAAGGAGAGAGAGAGTAAAGTCTGTGAGAATCCTTAATCATCAAAATTATTCATTCACTTTTATTCGTACAAACGAAGGAAACAAATTCTTTAGAAATTAAATTTTGATATTTTTGTCTAACCGAATGTTTTCAAAGGTTAACTCTATAGAAACAGGTCCTGTTGAAAAGTAAACTTTGAGAGATATTGTATGATGTTTACAGTTAATTAAAGACACATCTGACTCTGAGGCAAGGATTTTCATCGCATTACCAGAGTGGTTTTGAATACGTGCCTTTTTTTGTTTCTTTTGAACAAAAAATGAGTTCAAAGTTCGTAAAGCTGGATGAAGAAGCGAAATTTTAATTCACAAAACACTTTTGAAAATTACCTCACTTTACCATGGAGGGAGTGATAAACTTTGTTGGAATTTAACTGACTAACTGTGAGTTTTCAAGTGCGGGTTGTTGTAGAAGTAAAAACTTTTTCTCTTTTTTTTTGTGTTACGAGTAAAAATGAAGAAGACATGATGCCATCGGACGGAGTGCTTGAGGTTTTCGAGACTCCTGGTGTTTTGGGTAATTAATTCCTCACACCATCACAACACCCTAGGTGTTTATGGATAGTTCACATCCTTAAAGAAAATTTTAAACCATCAAAGGGTTGAAATGTTGTTGGTTGTGGTACCCGTGGCGTGATGGTTAGCATGTCCACCTGCTAATCCAGAGGTGCGAGGTTCGAATCCCAGCAAGAGGCAAAAATGTTTTTCCACGAGTATCGCCTTTCGCGAGGAATTGGCAAGTCCTCAGTTAGTGAAATTCATTGCCATGAAAAGCGTTTTCTCAAAAAGCCGTTCAGAACCTCGCTCTGTTGCGCCACCCTATTTATTTATTTATTTAAGGGTTGAAATAATTTGCAATGTGAATGTTGTGAAGGAAATTAAGAATTTTAAAAAACACCAATACGACTTAGTTATTCTATTCAATCACACTTCTATACCCAACATAAATGTCTTTTAGTAAAATGGTGTCTTAAGATGAAAAGCCTTTTGTCATTTGTCTCAACAACTCACATTAGGATTTCCACAAAAAAAACCGATAGTAGATGTACAAAATTGAGGAATAAGAAGAAAATTAAAGGCGTACAACTTAATGCAAACTGAGTCCTTACTTTAATTTCTGCCTTTGATGGAACTGGAGGTTCGAGATTCGAAGTTCGAATCCCAGCAGAGGCAAAAATGTTTTTCCACGGGTATCGCCTTTCGCGAGGAATTGGCAAGTCCTCCATTAGGAAATTAATTGCCATGAAAAGGGCTTTCTTAATAAGCCGTTCGGAACTGGCAGAAAATTGTAGGTCCCCTCCATTCCCTCCCAAGGCATGGTTGTGAGAAATGCGCTAGACCCAGGGGCTCCTCGCTGTGTTGCACCACCCTATTTATTTTATTTATTTTATTCGATGGAACTTTTTAAAAAGGGCAAATTGTTATTGGTTTTAACAAGTTCTAGGCAACCAGAACTATATGAGCTTACAAGCATTGATTACCTCTCAAAACACTGCTTTTTAACTAGTTTGTGAAATGGTGCTACCGCCAAAACGAGGTATCCATTTGCGTTAACATATTCATACGAAATAGGTAAGTTAGATGAATGGCAATAATTGGACACTTATTTAGAGAGAATTTTTCGTTCATAAAAATCATTTATTAAACTAATTCCCTTCTACCCACGATCAAACAAATTTGACTCGCTTGGTCCTTCGAGCTGGAAAACTATGAAACTATGATCAATCTATTGAAAGCGAGTTCTTCGAAAAGTGTCTTCTTTGAAAAAACCAATTCAAGCGTCCTGTAGTCCTTTTTCAAACAAGCAAATTTAGAAATATCGATAAGCCTTTTGAAGGACACAACTCAAACCCCTCAAATAATGAAGAGCAATGGCAGGAACTTAAGCTTAGAGTACCACCATAATTTAAGTTCAACCCAAATCTTCGGTATGCTTCGGTATGTTGGGCATGAAACATCAAGTGCTTCTTTTTTCAACTCATTAATAATCAATTACTCATCTTCTTATTATACTTCCCCTTGCCATCCACCAATCAGGAGTACTTTGCACTTAAAAAAAAAAAGAGAAACATTCAAATTTTCGGTTCGTTGACTGATATACCCTTTGCCCATTGCTCCACAAAAAGTGTCTTCCTTTCATGGAGTAATATTGAGGGATAATATTATATTCAATCATCAGACTATCTATGGGACACCATACTCTGATGTGCTGCTCGTATTTTTCAAGCATTTACCCTCCAATAGGGCTCTTGATACGATAAGTTCAGTTTTCCATTTTAAAGCCGATGAAAAAGTATATATTCAAACAAAAATAAAAAAATAAATTGTAATAAAACAAGGGTTACTGTATTGGCCTCACTCATCATACTCACTCATCCCGACCCAAAAATGAAAATATATGCCAAGACCAAGAAAGGACTTAAGGAAAAAATAAAAGGAATATGAAAAAACACAACACACAAAGGAACATAATTCAAAAGATTGGATATATAAATTCATGAGACAAAAGAAAAAATGGGAGATAGCATGGGAATTGCGAATATCCTCGAGAAAGCGTCCAAGATCCCCATTGTTATTGTTATTAGGACGAAAGATGATGGATACTATATCCTTGTACACTTGTGTTTTTTCTTTTCTTTTTTTTTGGTATATTTAAAAGCTTGAAGCATTTTTGATGAAAAAGTTTTGATAGCCCATTGAAAGATAAAATAAAATTATTAAAAAGAAAAAAAAAAACACGTAAAAGAAAAGAACTTAATGTCCTCATAGTGATTTTTCATTTTTAATTGAGTTTAACAGAATCACAATGGCGTTGTAAATCTTGTTCTTCTTCCGAATGGATGGTCAATAAAAACTGCCTCTTTTACACCCACTCACAATGTTACAACATTAAAAAAAAAAGAAATTCATTTTCATGCAACAAAACTTAGTACAGCGAGAAATGTCCATACAATGTAAAAATATACAAAAGTTGTAAAAATAAAAACTTTTACAACCAAATCTAGCCAAGCGTCCCTCAGTTATGGAAGGAAGTATGTTTATGTTTTTTATTTTTTTTTGGCAAACCAGTAAAAAATGAAGGCTGAAAAAATGTGTAAGCAACCGTCCCCAAACACGCGAGCATTGAGTACAGAAAATGGTGCAAAAAAATAAACGTACACGTAATGTGCTTACTCTACCCGGTCGTAATAGTTAAAAGACACACAGCAACAGTGTTTATGTTGGCTCATTTTTCCCTCCCTCTCTCTCACTCTTATCACAACACTTTGTATTCGCTTCGCACTCAAACTGGTAAAAAGTTTTTACTTCTTTATTTTTTTTCAAGTGGCGTACCCTTGTTACGTTTGGTTGGTAATGAAAACATTCATATCGGACGAGGTTGTTAATTTTTTTTTTTTGATAACCCTTTTTGTAGTCCTTTGAAGAGGAGACCTTCGTCGATACGATGGGAATATTCTTCTTTTCTTCTCTTTTTTTTATTGAATATCCACATGTTTAAAGTACGAAATAAATAAATTCAACAACAAAAATGATAAGGTTTAACATACACCACGACTGAATAAAAAAAAAGGGAAAAAGGTACATATTATGTTCAAGGATGAACCTTAGTAATAATGTTGGTACATTAAATTTTACGAGATAGGCGGGCAGCAGCGGCGGCGGCGGTGGTTTTGCCTTACGTGATATTGTAAATGTTTCATCATATTGGGAAACTGTGTTGTTTTATGGGTTTTTTAGGCCATGTGGTTTTGTGTGTATAATATGTATTTAGACCTTCCCACGTGCTTAACGCGATTTGACTATTGTTAATGCAAATTGAATTTCGGGTTGGGCTGCTTTTGGTGAGGAATTAATAATACAGTTGCTAGAGAAGATGTTTTTTAAACAAATTTAATACTGCAGGGTCTGGTAAGAGGAGCTAAGGCTAAGTGTTGGGCCTTTTTTCAGTATAATCCTTGAAGCGTGTGTGGAATAAATAAAAACAGTGGCACATTATAGATATATTTACTTGTATTGGGTTTCTAGTCCTTCTTGGAAAATGCAGAAGGATTTGCTTTTAACGAACTCATCCCATCAATTTCTTCACAACAAGTGATACTTTTCTGAAAGAATTGGGGTTTTTTCGTGTTCTTTTAAAGAGGAAAAAAGAAATGTTGAAACGAGATATTTTGGAACTCATACCATGTGTGGTATGAGTTTAAATGATTACCCATTCGTTTCAAATTGAACTCAAATCACTTTCCTGCATGTGAGTTTGCAGGATCATGCTGAGTTTGCGCACTGAGCAAAGAGATAAAGCTTTTGAAACGTTGTCTACAAAAACTTCATGTTCTATGGTATGTTGTCAGTATCGACCTTTATCTACAATTCTTTTAGCCCGTAGCTTACTTTGCATTCATTAACAGTTTGACAGTTGCAAAATTTTTATCACTTATAGGGCCTCTTATAAGCTCATCCCATTCCCTGAGATGAGTTAGATTTATGGGTTTCCTTAGTCTTTTTTTTTTTGCTAAACAGAAACTAAACTCATTCTAATCTTGGATGTTTAGAAGTTTCTGTGGTTCTCATGACGAAATGGTAAAAGTGTCTGCTTGTTACGTTGGAGTTGGAGTTCGAGTTGCAAGACCCTGAAAGAAATGATTTTTCTACGAGTATTGCTGTTCGGTAGGAACTGGTAAGATCTATGAGAGATATTATATTGCAATGAGTGCCAATCTCACTTAGCCGTTCGGAATTGGTAAAAAAAATGTTGGCCCCCTCGAATCTTCAGCAGTTTTGGTTGAAAGAAATGAGCTAGGTTACTGCTCTATCCGAGTAGGTAGTAAATGCTCATCTTTTTCTTCAATCGAATTCTTTACAGTTTTAAAAATACTTTTGGTTCAAAATTCAGTAATTCAAACGAAAAGGGTTTTTCAACAGCTACAAAAGTAGAGCAACAGGGACAGCAAACGACGCCATATTTCTTGCCGCTCTTTCAACATTTTTCTTCAGTGAAGTTTGCCATTTTATGATAAAAAGATATACGAGCCATCAACGAGCCGAAATTATTAAAATTTACTACCGAAATTCGGAGTCAGTGGCCTCAACGTTAAGAGCGCTACGTCCAATTTATGGTCGTCGTCCATTCTATGGCTTCGTCAATAAACAAAATATACGGTATTGGTCAGGCAGCAATCCACACGTACTCCATGAACCATCATTGCATCCCAAAAAAATTACGGTTTGGTTGTCAATGGCGGCGTCATTACATCTTCCGTGATGATCAAGACCGGCACGTTACTGTGAATGGGAATCGCTACCGTTCAATGATTATTTTTACGAATATTTTTGGCCCCAATTGGATGATATGGACTTGGGGGACATGTGGTTCCAACAGGACGGCGCGGCGCCACAAGCCACACAGCAAAGGTCACAATAAATTTATTGGAAACCAAGTTTTGGAGAAAGCGTTATCTCACGAAATGGCCCAGTCGCTTGGCCGCATCGGTCGTGCGATCTGACGCCGACTATTTCCTGTAGGGCTACGTCAAGTAAGCGACGATTGATGAACTTCGTACGAATATCGAACGTGAAATTGCAGCAGTATCGGCCGATTTATGCTTGAAAACCGTCGAAAATTGGGTTCAACGTCTGGACTACTGCAAGCGTGCCCGTGGTGAACATGCAAATGAAGTTGAGTTTCATACACAATGGCATCAAACGTACTTTCAATGAAATGAAGAATTTCATTGATATCCAAAACCGTTTTTGTTTTATTTAAAAAAACTTTTGTAGCGCTTTTATTGAAAAACACGACAAATATTTGTTTGTGTTTTCGATTAAAAGCTCTCATATTATTTGAAACAATAATAAAGAGACTACCTGTAACTATGACATCAGTCAGCATCAATGTGCAATGTGCAATTGATAAACAATTCAAATTCAACCCAACTTATTGTCATATTTCACAAAATGAGACAAAACAAGAATTAAACTCAAATAAATGAACAGATACAATGCAAATGTACTCAATATTAATGAAACAAAACAAATCAGATTGAAAATAAAATAAAAAATCGATTTATACTCGTACCAACAACTGTACATAAATATTTAAATGCCATTTACTTTTTGCTTATTGTATGTGATCCAACAACAATCACAAAGCTATTAACAATGTAAATCAAAATATTGATAAATTGTTTATGTTTCTGCAATGATAAATGTACTTTAGATCAAATGTTTATTTTCCTCGTCATTGATCGAAAAGTAATTTTCTGTAATGGATAATTTTTTGATTGTTGTTAAGAGCCCTGAAGGGACTTCGATTGCTATCACTCTCCGTTTACGTTATGGATAAGCGTACAACTCTAATACTAGATGTAATGTACTCGTATATAGCTGAACAGATTGGTATAAGCATTGCTTTAGTGGAATTGAAAAAAAAAAAGAAAAAAATTTAAATTAATCGATGGTTAATGCATTTGGAATGAATGGGGTAGTTCGTTTACATAGCAACTATAGGGTTGTAGTTTTAATAATTGAAACGCAATGAGTTTAAGTGTTCTAGGTTATGTTTTGTTGTTTATTGATTTACTGACGTTGCTCGGGTCTAGTAAATCACACAAAACTGTAAAAAAAAAATTTAAGTTTCTTGTTCCAGTTACCGTGAGAATATGGCGATGAAATGTGTCCCCTAAATTCAAAGGCAACGTAGTTGTGAGATAGTCAAACAAAGTTCTATGCAGTCAGTGTTATTTTTGAATTTGAAGCACTTTAGCAATTTAGCGATAAATTTTTGAGATCGGTGCAGTAGTTTGTAAGTATCCATGTATGTTCCCGTATCCGTTGGAATATAGAAATGAATGGCATTATAATAGTGAAGGAATTTTGAAATGCGTCGAAGAGTTTTCGAGTTCCCGTGTGTGTTCTCATTCCTGTTCCAATGGGGATGACATCTACATACATATAAACCTTTTGGATCAAATTTTCTCTTTAAAAAAATTTATTAAAATTTGTTGCTTAGTCTTAAAGGTCTAAACATACATAGGGACACACAATGGACATCGACTTCGCTTTATGTAAAGAAAGGAAGCAGTGGCATATTGGGATAGACACTTAGTTATGTCGAATGAAGGTCCAACCACAACCTTATAATAAAGTGTTTTTTCTTCTTCTTCTTCATATTTTCGGAGTCGCAAAAATTGTGATATCGAAGAGATCACAGCTTTCCCACTTATCTGCTTCATACTAGTGTTCTGCTTGTGAGGTACGCCACGCTAACCTCGGAGTACGTCGACAAGCCTTCCCCTATAGTATTGTATAAAAGTAACTAAATAAGGTCGTGCAACAGAGCGGGGAACCCCTGTGCCTAGGGAATTCATCATGCCTTGTAAGGGAATGGAGGAAACCTACAGTTTTCTGCCTATTCCAAACAGCTTCTCAGGAAATCTCTTTTCATGGCAATGAATTTTCTATCGCAGAACTTGCAAAAGACGTATCCATGGAAAAAACACTTTTTGTTTTATTTTGCGATTTAAACCACCAAATTTATTTCGAAAATAATGGTTCAGTTCGAGAAGTTTACCGCAAGCTCTGTCCATTTTATGGTCGACATGATCGTCCATCAGAGCAATATATTTATTTAACCATAAATTGTTTTTGCACTACGTTTACTTTATGTGATAATACGCATCTCCAGAGACGTCGAACAGTACGCACCGAACAAACAATTGCCGCTGAAGAGCAAAGTGTTGAAGAGGACCAAAATGAATCGATTCGCCGCCGTGCGCACAGCAATTAGAGCTTTGTCCATCAACTTTATAGAAGATTTTGCGCAAAGATCTTGGCTTACGACCTTACAAGATCCAGCTTGTGCAAGAATTAAAGCCGCGAGGTCATGCAATGCGTCGTGATTTTGGTGTATGAGCCGAAAATGAGATTGATCTCGATGCTGAATTTCATCGCAAAATTTTGTTCAGTGATGAAGCTCGTTTTTGGTTGAATGATTATGTCAACAATCAAAATTGTCGCATTTGGAGTGAAGAAAATCCCCATGAGTACCTTGAGACGCTATTACATTCACAAAAACTGACTGTTTGATGTGCTCTATGGGCTGGTGAAGTCATTGGGTCATACTTCTTCTAAAATGATGCTGGCGAGCCATTTACCGTTATTGAAGAGCCATGGTAACCGACTATTCTGTTCCCGAATTGTATGGCATGAATGTGGATGAGATGTGGTTCCAACAAGACGGCGCTACATGCCACAATCGATTTATTGAAGGAAACATTCGATGAGGGCAGAATTTCGCGGAATGGGCCTGTCAATTGGCCACCAAGATCGTCTGATTTGACACCATTGGAATATTTTCATTGGGTATATGTGAAGTCGCTTATTGCCTACGTCAACAAACCAGAAACGTTAGGGGCTTGGAAGCCAACATTCGTGGCGTTAATGCCGACATAAGGCCTCAAATGCTCGAAAAAATGGTTGAAGATTGAACTTCTAGACTGGGATCTATAAGAGATAGCTGCGGCGGCCACATGCCCGAAATCATATTTGAACATTAATGGCGTGAAATTATCCTTTCAATAAACTCAAATTGATGGACATTAAAACGATTTTCTTGTGTTATATTTTAATTCCAAGCTCTATGCCTCTAAAAAAACACCCTTTATAAATGAGTTTCATAAATTTCACTTCACTTCTTTTCATATTATTTCCTCTTTTGAATTTTGGTCAGTTTTTAAGGCTGCATCATACTTTTGGCCATGGCTGTAGTACAACTTATACATCCTCTTAAGCATTTGACTTTTCCAGAAAAATCGAAATATGGCTCATATGTTCTACGGCTACCAAACATCTAATACTTGGCTCAGGCATCGCAAGTTTTCGCGAAAAAAACCAATCATTTTTATTTAAATAAAAATAATTTCATTAAAAAAATGCTAATTATTCTTGCCTGGTAATGAATTAATTTCCCTTTGCATATCTCTTTTACTTTGAAGGATGTGCTTTAAAAGTATAAAATAATTTAACAGCACCTCCTTAAAGCCACGTTCTTACTTTGCCCAGAGTTATCAACAGTCATTTTCATCTTCATCCGCAACGACCGACGAGACGCGACGCTACGGCACGTGGATGCCATTAGCTGACCTATTGCCCTTTAAGCATTGAACCTTTTCAAGATGAGCGTAACCAAAAGAGAAAATTATGAATATGAATTCGCCAAAAAAAGAAGATATTCTTATTCATCTTGTTTTTGATACACTTCCTGCTTCATCATATTCAGTCACCCTCCTCCAACACGTTGTTTTTCCCATCACAGATATTTCACAGACGGTCGAGACGCACACACACACACACTCGCACTCGGCTAATGGTTAAGTCATCCAATTTATAAAAAGCATTTTTGTCTATTTTAAGCTAACAAATATTTGTCATTAAGTCAAATGCAAGGATCTCCTAACCTAATTATGTAATATATCATAGTTGACACGTAAATTAGTTAATCATACTTTATCTTCTTCCTTTAGTCGGTTTGTTTGGTGCTCATTTTTTGAGGGGGTGGATAGAAATATCATAATAATTTTCGTCCACGCTTCTGTCAGAGACATACAATTTTCATCAATCTAGCTGAAGTTCTCGAACGTTAGTTGAATGCTCATCCTTCTGTCCTCTGTCGGTCTGGTGATGGTAGAATTCTCATTCCTGCTCGTCTTGTGGTGTTGAATTTTTTTTTGTGCGTTTTTTTTTTTAATGTATTACCCTGAACAAGCAACGCAGCACATTGTAATGAGAAAGCGGAAACGGATGATGCCATCAGCCAAATAAGGGTATATTGTAAATCTGATATTCTTCTTCCCCTTGCCCTTCTTCTCCTTTTTCTTCTTCTTCTTTTGCATACGAGTATAGGGACGTTTAAAATGAAAAATATCAAGATTCACATTACACACATCCGTATCTCTGTGACAGAAGATAGATTAAAATCCTCAAATGACAATGCCATATCCATGTGTACTCCCTACTCCGTATAAAAATAAAATGTCCCTCTTTCTCCATCTTCCTCATTTTAAAATGTGACCGAGTTGTTTATTTATTTGTGGCTAGGGCACAATAACAAAATTGGAATAATTGCTTTTACAGTCGAAGTGGAAATTAATTTTCAAATAAAAACAAATACCTACTTAGATGTGTATAATCCTTGGGGTTACTTGTTTGTGGATATCCTTCAATACACACACAAAAAAATGTACATGCTTTGTAAAGAATTTCCAAATGAATCAGACACAGTTGGTACCAGATTGAAAGACACTTTTTCCCCCCAGAGAAGAGTAAGTGGGCATGTTTTAACCCAAAAAGGTCTGGAGAAGTGTATATGTTTTAGTTTGATCAGAAAAGTATATCCATTAATGTAAAGGGAAATGAAAAGTTCCGGGGAACATAGCAAGGATTAAATTGTTAAATATTGAGACTTATCGTATTTCGTATTTAAAGAGAGGTATTCTGAAAATTTCCAGATTTGGAATGGAATTTTTGTCAGGAACGAATTTTTTTTTAGTCGTATTGCTTATATTTTGGTTAATTGATTTCCTTAAGAAGTGTAAACTGAAATTATTTGCTTTAAGTCAAACAATTTCAATAGCAGAATACTCACAACAAGAAGGTGAAGTTAACTTAAATGCGTGAGCAAAGTTAGAAAAGTTAATTTTGGTGCCCGTTGTGTAATAGTTGGAAATTTTGCCTGTTACGTGGGGATTTTTTACCTTTCGCAAAAAATTGTCAAGTCCGCGAAAGAGCGGGGAATACCTGAGACTAGAGTATTTCTTTCAACCATACCTTGACAGGAAATGGAAGGAACCTACAGTTTTCTGATGATTCCCAACGGCTAAGCAAGAAAGCGCTTTTCATGGCATGAAACTACAATCGGAGAAATTGCTTACTTCTCCAAATAGGCGATACCCATGGAAAAACACATAACAGCGGTAGTGCCTAGAGTGAGGTGAGATTCTTTATTTGTGGTGGTGGTATGAATTTTTGGCACGATTTTGATAGGAGGTGAGGCTCTACGAGGAGGCAAAACCCCCGATATCCGGCGAACTAAGCCGTGCCTCGCAAGCCTGCCAGGCCTCCGAGTAGTAGCTTTCTTTCCCTTCCCATCCTTCCCTTCCTTCATTTTCTTTTCCCTTCCTAAATACCTACCTTCCTGTTTCCTGTGTCGGTTCGTGTTTTCTAACCATATCTTCATCCTACCTTCCATATCCTGTTCCTACTTTCCGTTTCCTTTCCAATTTCCCATCCAAATCCTAATTCCTCTCCTTTTTCCCCCTTATATAAAATGTTGGTACTTCAGTGATTCGGACCTCCCAAGTAACAGGCTTACAAGCTAACCGTTACGCGACAAACCTATCCCGGGAGTGATTCCCGCTTATCCCTTGGAAATCGGCATGAAATTGTAGGTTCATGTCCATATAATGCGTCAGGTACCGAGGCTCTTACAGCTTTGTTGTGCCACCCTAATTATACATTTTTTAGGTGTTGAATCTCCAGTCGCTCCAGAGCCAATAGTTAATAGCAATTAAGCTTTCGGTTGATCATGGCGTACCTTACCCTTTCTTCTTTCTTTTCGGAGCTACCAAAAATTGAGATTTCGAAAGGATCACACCTCTCCTTTTTAACTCCTTCACATTATTGATCTGGTAGTGGGGTACGCCGCACTTAGCTCAGAATGGTTAATTTTGGTGGGGGGCAAAATCCCCATTTATTAATCTTAATAAACTTACAAATTAAGAAACTTAATAGCTAAGACTTACTAACTAGTTGGAGGGCTTAGGAGACGAAGTTTTGGGCAGGGAGTACTCATATTGAGGAGATTCCGAGTGTTACGAGGGTTAGTATTTAGAAAAATGGATTCGTTAAGGGCTGGACAGTCAATGGTACCTGTAAAGATTCGGTGAATGAAGAGAATGTCAAATATTTCTCTTCCATCTTTCAGCGTATTGAGGTTGAGGAGTTTGATTCGGTCTTGATAAGGAGGAAATATCAAAGGATAACACCAATTAAGACCTCGAAGAGCAAATCGGAGGAAATGTTATGCTCTCAATTCTGGCAATGTGCATATGTTGGAAAGGCGACCAGACTTGACAAGCGTATTCAAGAAGCGGACGAACAAATGAAATGTAAAGGGATCGGGTTACGTAAGGGCCTGCAAATTTTTTGGACCATCGTTTCACGAAGCCAAGTGCTGAATTTGCCTTAAAGATTATATCGTCGATATGCTTGAGGAAACTCAGCTCACGGTCGCAAATAATCCTAAGGTCACGGATCACCTGAACGGTGGAAATGATTTGACTGTTTAGAAGATAGAGACGGGGAGGAGATTTGATGCGTTTACGTGAGAAGGTTATTGATTGGCACTTGGAAACATTTAGCTCCAGGCAGTTTTTGGAGCACCATATTGAAAAATTGTCGAGATCCTGTTGGAGGTGGGAAGAGTTTTCAGAAGAAGAAATGACCAGGTAAAACTTAGTATCTTTAATACTGAGAATGAAGAGGAGAGGGCCTAAATGGCTGCCTTGTGGAACACCGGATGTAGCTAGAAAGCGGCTGGATAAGGCGGATCTGAACCGAACGCTGCTTGTCAATACTATCGACGACGGAACGGACGACGAACGGAATATAATCGTCTAAAAAGTTACACAAACCAGGCCCAGGCTATGTTCAAGCCCGTGAGTTTGAAAAGATGTTTAAACTAAAAATCATTTCTCATTTCAATCAAAAATTTTTAAAGGTTTTATAATGTTCTGAATTGAACATCAAATTGATGTTGCCTGTGGCGTAATGGTTAGTGAATCTGCCTGTCACGTAGAAGTTTCGAGGTTCGAATCCCAGAAACATTAACAAAAAAGAGTCTGTCCAAGGGTGTTGCCTTTTGCGAAGAATTGGCAATTGCCCCATTAGTAATTTCATGCCATAAAAAGTGAGTTCTCGATTAGATATTCGGAATCGGGAAAAGTTGTAGGCCTCTAACATTCCCCCACTAGGTATGGTTGAGCGAAACACGCTAGGTCCCGGAGCTCCCCTCTCCGTTTGCACCACCCAATTTATTTATTTTCATTTGAGTAGAAGTCGAGGCTTCCAAGTGTTACGATTTCAAGGTCCTGATATTTGAACTTTGGACATTTTAAAAGCCTTCAGAGGCATGCTATCAGATTCAGATTTATTTTGCAAATGTCTCTATAGGCATGGAAGCTGAGCACTACCGTACCAAAATAATTTTAAAATAATTAAGAAAACAAATTAGTTGTGGGATCAAAGTCTCGGGGACTAACGCATTTCAAACACCTATTTTATGCGGACTCCGAGCGGCCAAGCACTATGTGTTATTACTCTCGGAGGAATTGCCAATTCCTCTTGAAAGGCGATAACATGATATTTCTTGGATTCGAATCACGATCCTGCGACGTAGCAGGCTGACATGGTAACTCATCACGGGCACCCAATAAGTACAACTAGAATATTTTCTCTAAAAAATGCTCTAGTAAGAACACTCACAGTCTTAAATGGTTGAGTCTAAAGACAATATCCAAAGGGGATTTTCCAAGGATCAGTCATATTTTTAAAATGTTCGAAACTTGATTCTATACCTTCTTCAGATTAGTATTTGTTTGCGTAATGGAGTTGAGGTCACTTCAACCTTTGTTTTGATTTTAAATCAAAACATTCCGCTCAAACCATACCTAATAAATTTCTGTTATTTTCTAGATAAGTAATTCTTTCACCCAATTTGAAAGCAAAACATTCTTTCAGTACGACCAAGGTCAAAATAAGATTTCAACTTCTCTTTAATCGATGATATTTGTAATGAAAAAAGGTCAGATGAAACAAAATTAATGTCCTGTTTTTATTTTTGTTTCAAATCAACACTAACTTAAAAGGAAAAAAAAGTTTCTTATATATCTTGAAAATGCGATCTAATTAATCTAAACTACGAGTATTATATACTCCACATTACAAATCTTGATAACCCCTCCCTCGACTATAAGTTTAAGTTAATTAATTACTTTAACCATAAATAACCAAGCAGTCTTCCTCTTCAGTTGTTACCTCCAATTGGATATCCAATTTGTACGGATAGAGACATCTTAATGGGATCGACACTGCAAGGCTTTCGCAATTTCTCATCCTGATGACAGTTTGACTCCTTAAAGAAGAAGTGATTATTTTAATGAGCCATTAAGGAAATGTTCGTTTCAATGATTTGTGTGCCAAAGTGTTTTTTTTTCTTCTTCTTCCTTAGTTCCTTCAAAGAAAACATTTCGAAAATTAAATCAAAAGTAATTTAAGGGGATGGGATACTTTTTCGTTATATTTGCGTAAATATTTCATAGCTGTGATGCATGTTCTCATTTGATATAGGAAATGTATGAAGCCTTGGAAGAAAGTTTGAGGCAAGAGAAAAAAATTTCTAAGAAAATGAGTGTTCTTAGAAAAATCTCAAAGCCACTGATTTTCTTCGAAATACATATTTGGGGCTGATGATCACAAGGAAATGTCTCCTCAGAAAAGTCTCTCTGGAATCGATTTTATAAATACAATATATATTTATAGGGTTTCGTTAATTGCATTCAGCAGATGCCATCAGAAAACCCTCTTCCTCAATACAGTTTTGAATCCACAAAAGTTCATAGAATGTCCGAAACTCGATCCGATGAGAATCAACAAGAACAAATCTAAGCTGATTTGCCATTTTTAAGAGGATTGAATAACGAACTTGTCAGCTCAACGGCTTTACAAATAATCTACCTCCAATAGAAAAGCATCAACGCAAACGAAATCCTTCTTCAACCTACAAACTTCTTTCTTCAAATTATTCAAGTTTCTAATTGAGTTTTGTTGGGGAAGGTACAAGATTTCTTCTCAAATGACCAAGTAGAGTTATTCCTTACAAACAACCCATAAATATTATCACTTCTGTCTCCAGTGTAATTTACAGAGAAAGCCCTCCAGATCTACTTGATAACAAAAGCAGACAAAAAAAAAACTGTACGCAAACAAAATCCCTCTTGGAAGTCCTCGAGAGAGACACGGAAAACTTATCGAGAAAAGTTTGTGTTGAAAGTTCAAACAAATCAAACTTTAAAACGAATGATGCCTTATAACACCATCGCTGTGAGAGTTGGAACGGGCGCTATATACCTACCTTCTTTATCTCAAGGCAGACAACGAGACAGAAAAATGATATCCCCTTTCTAAAACAAATAACGAAGAAACTTTTGCCTCTTCTATAAAAGGCAGAGGGAGCAAAAAATATAATATAAATAAGAAAAAGTTCAGAATTTCCAAATTAAAGTTTGTCTGCCATCGATAAAAATATAAAAATAAAGGCATAACCCGACCAAAAGCACAAAAACAAAATGCTTCTTCTCTTACTCTACAATACCGTAAATCACTCAAATCTCTGTCGATTGTCATAGCTCCGGGCAGTACAATTACCATAAATAACCTATTTGTAAGCCCGATGAATTTCCCCAGTACAACAAAAAGAAAAAAAGACGTGACGACCAACCTCCGTAAGCCGTAAAGTATCGAAACTGCGCAATAAGCTATAAGCCCCATCCCAGCCATCACCACTGCCATTCATCCATCCATAAAGCCTAAGGAAGGGATAACAATGGCAACGTTGGTAATCACAAGAAACATAATTAAAAAATAATATTTTCCCACCCACTTTCCATTTATTATCCGTGGTTGTATTATTTTTGCCCCCACTGCGCTCACATTAGTTGGTATTTCTTATTTAATATATATACTATCAACCATCAACCCACCTGAGCTGATCCAGTTCGGAGCGTATATTCATATCCATATCCTCGGCATTGTTCGTTATCCTTAAGGATTTGCGTAGATTATTCTCCAATAATTCATAATCCTCACGACGGCGTGTCATTAGGGCGTTTAACTGTTTCGTCAACAAACGCACTTGATCATTCAACGGCAAAAGGATATTATCATCCTCGTTGGTTATGTCTTTTTGGCCATTATCGCCATTGTTTGCAACACCATCACCATCATCATTATCATCATCAACACTAAAATCACTACTTATATCGTCATTACTGATGGTAGCAACAGCAGCACCATGTAACTGTAATTTACCGCCTTTATCATTCATCACTATTGATGATGACAAGGAATCATCTTCGCCATTGTCCTTGCGAAACTGCTGCTGTTGCTGTGCTATGACGACACGATGTTGTTGTTGTTGGACGTCGTTATTGTTAAGGCCACCACCTTTAGCACTACTATCACGCAGCATGCTATCCGAATCGAAACTATTATTTTTTCGGCCATTAATCACACTTGAATTAGACCATCCCATAGAGGCGAGTACAAGCACAAGTCCAAAAAGGACATTCAAATGAAAGTTCGACCACGACCACGTCATCTTTTCTACCACCTTCAACCGCAAAATATTTACTCCACGCACAGAATATACAAGGATATAACAAGAGAAGGAAACGAAACAAATCAAATGAAATCAAATCAAATAATAGAAATCGCGTGAGGGAATTATGTCACCAACATACACAAATAATTCACATATACACTCACAGTCATAGACTCTATGATTGAATTCGGTCAGTAGTAGCAACTAGTGTATCCATTCGGTTATGATAGTAGACTTGTCTAAGCATGACTCGTAGATACTCGCTAGGTATTTGTAATAGAGACCCGACAAACGACGACGACAACGACGACGCCGACAACGATATATTTTTGGTTATGCCAATAAACGGAATTATTCAGTTGGAAACTTTTTTCGCTTCGAGCAGCTACAAGTTTCAACGGATAACTGAGAACTAAAGCCGGTGCGAAGGTGGAAGATCCTTTTATACCATCTCCTAGCAGTTGGATTTTTTAGTACTAAAGTGGCAGTATTTTGTTTTTTTTGTATTTTCTTTCTGTTTGCCTGGCCTGCCTGAAATATTTCGTGTTTGCCGACGAGCAACAAAGAGTTTGCAGTTTGTGGCGAAGAGAGCAACATAAGGGAGGAAAACTGTGTTGTTGTTGTGACCTAAAATAGCTCTGCTAACAGGTGCAATAATTTAAAAGGGAGTGCGCTTAGGAGTTGATAGATGGTACTTTTAGTATTAAGGGAAATCATTTGCGAGTTGTACTTGTACAATGAAAAGTACGGATTTCTTTTTGTCGCTTTATGAAATGAGTTTTTCGTGGAATGGATAAGAAATTTGTCGTACTGTTTGTTAAAAGCCAAAGCCTAACACCAATTCAGCCTATAGTGGCGTTTTTTATTTCGCTGGCATTAAGGAAGCATTCTATCTGACATCTTTTGTCATCTTTCGTCCTCTGTTATAAGTATATACCATTTGTGATCTCTCATCTGTCATTTGTCTTCAGTTGTCTGCCTCAAGAAGCATCAAGAATCTATATTAACTTCAGCAAAACATCGCACATGGGAAAACAACAACTCCAACTACCAGCGATCCCTGTTGTTCACTTCTGCAGTGACTTGTTTTTGTTCACTTTAGTCAGCTTTAGTTGTTGTTTTCCCATGTGCGATGTTTTGCTGAAGTGAATGCAGATTCTCAATGAAACTCGGCTACTATCTTCTGTTTTCTATTTGCCATCTTCTATCTTCGACCTTCTATGTTCTATGTTCAGTGCTCTGTGTTCTGTGCTCTGTCCTCTGTCCTCTGTCCTCTGTCCTCTGTCCTCTGTCCTCTGTCCTCTGTCCTCTGTCCTCTGTCCTCTGTCCTCTGTCCTCTGTCCTCTGTCCTCTGTCCTCTGTCCTCTGTCCTCTGTCCTCTGTCCTCTGTCCTCTGTCCTCTGTCCTCTGTCCTCTGTCCTCTGTCCTCTGTCCTCTGTCCTCTGTCCTCTGTCCTCTGTCCTCTGTCCTCTGTCCTCTGTCCTCTGTCCTCTGTCCTCTATCCTCTGTCCTCTGTCCTCTGTCCTCTGTCCTCTGTTCTCTGTTCTCTGTTCTCTGTTCTCTGTCCTCTGTCCTCTGTCCTCTGTCCTCTGTCCTCTGTCCTCTGTCCTCTGCCCTCTGCCCTCTGTCCTCTGTCCTCTGTCCTCTGTCCTCTTTCCTCTATCCTCTATCCTCTGTCCTCTGTCCTCTGTCCTCTGTCCTATGTCCTCTGTCCTCTGTCCTCTGTCCTCTGTCCTCTGTCCTCTGTCCTCTGTCCTCTGTCCTCTGTCCTCTGTCCTCTGTCCTCTGTCCTCTGTCCTCTGTCCTCTGTCCTCTGTCCTCTGTCCTCTGTCCTCTGTCCTCTGTCCTCTGTCCTCTGTCCTCTGTCCTCTGTCCTCTGTCCTCTGTCCTCTGTCCTCTGTCCTCTGTCCTCTGTCCTCTGTCCTCTGTCCTCTGTCCTCTGTCCTCTGTCCTCTGTCCTCTGTCCTCTGTCCTCTGTCCTCTGTCCTCTGTCCTCTGTCCTCTGTCCTCTGTCCTCTGTCCTCTGTCCTCTGTCCTCTGTCCTCTGTCCTCTGTCCTCTGTCCTCTGTCCTCTGTCCTCTGTCCTCTGTCCTCTGTCCTCTGTCCTCTGTCCTCTGTCCTCTGTCCTCTGTCCTCTGTCCTCTGTCCTCTGTCCTCTGTCCTCTGTCCTCTGTCCTCTGTCCTCTGTCCTCTGTCCTCTGTCCTCTGTCCTCTGTCCTCTGTCCTCTGTCCTCTGTCCTCTGTCCTCTGTCCTCTGTCCTCTGTCCTCTGTCCTCTGTCCTCTGTCCTCTGTCCTCTGTCCTCTGTCCTCTGTCCTCTGTCCTCTGTCCTCTGTCCTCTGTCCTCTGTCCTCTGTCCTCTGTCCTCTGTCCTCTGTCCTCTGTCCTCTGTCCTCTGTCCTCTGTCCTCTGTCCTCTGTCCTCTGTCCTCTGTCCTCTGTCCTCTGTCCTCTGTCCTCTGTCCTCTGTCCTCTGTCCTCTGTCCTCTGTCCTCTGTCCTCTGTCCTCTGTCCTCTGTCCTCTGTCCTCTGTCCTCTGTCCTCTGTCCTCTGTCCTCTGTCCTCTGTCCTCTGTCCTCTGTCCTCTGTCCTCTGTCCTCTGTCCTCTGTCCTCTGTCCTCTGTCCTCTGTCCTCTGTCCTCTGTCCTCTGTCCTCTGTCCTCTGTCCTCTGTCCTCTGTCCTCTGTCCTCTGTCCTCTGTCCTCTGTCCTCTGTCCTCTGTCCTCTGTCCTCTGTCCTCTGTCCTCTGTCCTCTGTCCTCTGTCCTCTGTCCTCTGTCCTCTGTCCTCTGTCCTCTGTCCTCTGTCCTCTGTCCTCTGTCCTCTGTCCTCTGTCCTCTGTCCTCTGTCCTCTGTCCTCTGTCCTCTGTCCTCTGTCCTCTGTCCTCTGTCCTCTGTCCTCTGTCCTCTGTCCTCTGTCCTCTGTCCTCTGTCCTCTGTCCTCTGTCCTCTGTCCTCTGTCCTCTGTCCTCTGTCCTCTGTCCTCTGTCCTCTGTCCTCTGTCCTCTGTCCTCTGTCCTCTGTCCTCTGTCCTCTGTCCTCTGTCCTCTGTCCTCTGTCCTCTGTCCTCTGTCCTCTGTCCTCTGTCCTCTGTCCTCTGTCCTCTGTCCTCTGTCCTCTGTCCTCTGTCCTCTGTCCTCTGTCCTCTGTCCTCTGTCCTCTGTCCTCTGTCCTCTGTCCTCTGTCCTCTGTCCTCTGTCCTCTGTCCTCTGTCCTCTGTCCTCTGTCCTCTGTCCTCTGTCCTCTGTTCTCTGTCCTCTGTCCTCTGTCCTTTGTCCTTTGTCCTCTGTCCTCTGTATTCTGAGTTCTATCTCTTCGTCTTCTATGTTCTATCATAATCTTTTATGTTCTATGTTCTATCTTCTATTTCTTGCAGGAAGAAAATATGGATGTTTGTTTCATGTAAAACTTGCGACACTCTTAATTGCTTAGCAGAAGCCCTTAAACTTAAAGACTAGCCAAAAAAGGTAGTGGCCGATCTTTAGGACGTGTGCAAATATCTGGATTTGGATGCAGGGAATAAGCCGAGCTTAACAGCTGCATAAGTTGAAAGTAATAACATTTGTGCTTCTTTTTCAAATGGAACCAAAATTTGGTTGTTAAAATAAAAGAAACAAAAAAGAACACAACAGCAACTCTTTAGTACTAAGTCACCTCTCTTACAGGAACAACATTTCTCATGTTTTAGTAGACTTACCACTCTGACTGAACTGAGGCCTGAGGGTAAAAAAAGCAGCAAACCCCATACAAAAATCGAGTTCCTTTTCAATGCGCAGCTGCTGTCCATTTGTACTCTTCACAGATCACAGTACGTGCTAAAACTGCCAACGAGAGAGCCAACTTTTTTTTAGAACCTGCTCCATGCTCCACTCCAATATGATGCTCTGTGCACTGTGCTGTATAACTCGATTTAGTCAGCGCACTCATTACTCTGCTTTTGGGGTTTTATTTTTCAATGTTTTTTTTTTTTGTTTTGTTGATTAGTTCTACCAAAAGCAAACAGCTGGAGCAATGATGCTGAATATAGAGAAATCCTTATGGCGATGTTGGCCATACGTTCCTTTATCGCATGCACACGCCAGCCAGCCGACCAGCCGGCGAACAAGCAACCTATTGTGTCCAATCTCCACACCTCAGTACCTAGGTACTATGGAACTCTGTTTGTAGATTGGTAGGTATTCTGTTCAAAAATTGAAATTGAAAGAAAAAACCATTGCCATCGATCGATTAACGTCAAAGAGGAGTAGTATAGATGAGTCAAGAGGACACGACATCAAATCAGGTAGACGAGGAAATTCTTGCACCTGCCGTTTGGATACATCACGTAGATACGGGTACAGCCTGTACGCCAGTCGGTGAAGAACCAGTTTATGTGCTTAAGAGGTCATCAAGAGAGCAGATATCTTGTTTGTGTTTTCGTGTCGAAAATTGTTATGTTAATTGGAATTGCTATTGCGCCATGGCCGGCCACGACCGGCACCATGTGGATCACTTTCAAAAAACAATTTTTTGTGCCTTGTTCTGTCGTAATTAAAACGAGGCGGTCGACGCCGCTGCGGCAAGGACACTTCAATGGAATTGTGCTTTGCACAGATTTGTTTTCATGTTTTTTTTTTCTTTTTTCTCTCTTTATTCTTTGAAACCTATGCGGGTGGCAGTTTTTTTTTGCCGAACTCTACCTACTCAGGTTGCATTTGATTGAATTTTTTTCTTCTAATGAACAGGGGCATTCAATGAGCATGTGAGAAAATTTGACAAGGATCTTCTTTTGATCCATGCACATTGCACGTGCAGGTATTTTTATTAGTACTTTTTTTTTTAGAATGTGGACAATGTGATGTTGAGGGTAAAGTTGGTCAATGGAATCAAATATCTCCCACAAATCTGTTGAAGCCATATGCTGTTTTTGTTTACAAATGAGAGCAAACAACCGTAAGGAATAGAATGGAATATCGTCCAAGCGGTGTTGTTTACTAAGTGACTTAATATTGGGGAAGCCTTAAAAGTATTTACAATAGAAATCATTGCAAGGAATCATTTTCCTCAGAGCAGACTAATTTTAGATATCTACCCGGAAACGGAACAGGAATTTTATAAAGAGTTAAGAAAAAATTAAAACCTGCGATTGTCGCTGATGATGAGGTGCATACGCTCCAAAATGCATTCAAGGTTAGTAACGTGTTTGTTTTATTCCGTTTTTCGTTTTTTGTTAAATGTTAATAATTTGTTTTTAATAAAACAAACAGTGTTCGAACGCGTATCTTCTTCAGTGAAGTCATATATATTGCTTAGTAAATTGTTGAATCATAATGAAAAGTAATTGGCATACAGAGAAGAACTACAAAACCGCATAGCAGGGACGTAATGGTGATTGGTAAGTGGTGCCAGGATTGTTCCGCAAAGGTAAGCTCATCCTCATCGTGATGCTGTAGCTGTTGGTTGCTGAGAGTTGGAAACAGTATCAATTTGGTTTTCTAAGACATCCCAGTTCGAATTTTGATGTATTTCGTCCTTTGGTAACATAGAATAGTTGGAAGTTCGAATTGCGATGCATTTCCTTATCTGCACAGAGCAACGTTGATTAGTTGCAGTTGGTCCAACGTTGAGTGAACACTAAAAGCAAAGAAATTAATTTATGTCTCTGATTTGATCCTTAGGCAACTCCTATTCAAATTGCTTTCATTGTTGATTTGCAGATGTCTTGTTGAAGATACTCTTGTCTATTCTTATCTTAAATTAAAAGTCTTAAATTAGATACTCTTGATTGCAAGATATTTTATCCTTCCTCATGGGATTATGTTTTTAAAATCTAAAAGAACACTTGTTTAAATCCAAAAATCTCACAATTTCTCATGGAAATTATAAAAAGATTAAAAATAATCACTCTTGCCTAACAAGAAAGAAAATATTAAAGATTTCAGATTTCCGTCTTAAGAGAATACTGCGTGGTAGCAATGGTTATGTTATCGTGAGCATTGTTTCGAATTAAGTGACAAGGACTTCTTTCTTGTAGTTGCTTAGCATTGCAGTAGTTCAAAAATGGAAACAATTTGCTTTTTAAGTTGACTTGCGGCAGAACAATGCCTCTCAGCATTCAAATTTATTTTAATCTTACCGCTTTGTCACTCAGTGCATGGCAGTGCCCTTAGAAGACACAATGTATTGTTCGGTGAGCAGGAGCGGATACAGGGGGGGGGGGGGGCAAATAGGCCCCCCCCCTCTCTCTGTCAATAAAAATGTTAAGTCTGAAGCAAACTTTACGTATTCGCTACAAAAAAGAAGTTTTTGATCAAATTTTAAGTAACGTTCGGGATTCACAATATTATTCAATACTTTTTGATGAAACAACTGATGGTTGCATTTGTGAGGATTTTGTCTCTTTCGTGGATGCATTTGAGGAACTAGCTTATTCCAGAACTGATGAAGAATACGAATCTGATGAGGAAAGCTTTAGGGAAACTAGAAAAAAACTAGCTGCCGAAGAGAAATTGGATGGAAATTTTAAATCTAAGGAGTTATCTCTAACTGGCAAAGCCATCGGCCAAATTGTATTGTTGCAACTGAAGAAAAAGCTCAAACTTCCTCTTGAATGCTGTGTGGGAATAGGGACCAGACGGATGTGCTGTTATGCTTTCAGAAGTTCGAGGTGCTGTCATGGAAATTCAGAGACAAGCGAAAAATACTGTTAGGATTCCATGCTTCAGTCATAAGCTAAATAACTCCATTTCACAAAGTTCAAAAGTACCTGCCATTCAAGACGCTGTTGCAATCATGAAAGAGATAATCTTCTTCTTCAAATCGCATCCGAAACGAAAAACTGTCCTCATGAACATCTTGGGGTGTGCCCTGACATCACTTTGCGAAACAAGGTGGGTAGAGCGACATGAAGGTGTACTTCAATTTTCTATGGACCTCATCAAAATTGTGGAAGCATTCGAAACGATATCGCAGTGGCGTGACCCAAGCACGGCTTCCTTACTTATAACATCTTTATGCAATTCACAGTTTATTGTATCAGTTTTGTGTTTGAGTGATGTGTTGTCTTTAACACAGTCCTTGAGCAAGTTACTACAATCTAAATCTCTTGGCCTGTATAGCAGCGCAATGCTGGTGAAGAACACGATTTCCGTTCTTCAAGGTCGCCGTGAGAACATAGATACCAGTTTCCACAACATCTGGCAGCATGCAAAGAATTTATGAGATCATGAATATTGAGTTGAGAATTCCTCGTATTCCACGTCATGGTGGACGCCAAATTCACCGAGCTAATTTTGACACTAATTCAGCTGAGGTATGCTACAGAATCTCGTTATACGCACCTCTTGTTGACTTTATCCTGACCGATTTGCATGAAAGATTTCGACCGGAAACCTTAGATGTATTTAAACCTACAATTTTCATTCCGGAAATGTAATTCGATATAATACTGTGAGTGAAAAGATGAGCTGGTGTTGTGGCGGAAAAATGATTAACGGTAAAGGAGCAGACCGTTTCTGCTCTTGAGTTGATGGATAAATGCAATAAGGATGTGTTTGGCATTATACACAGTTTTCTTTTAATCCTTGCAACGCTTCCGGTTACGAATTCTTCGGCAGAGCGGTCTTTTTCTTCATTGCGGCGCCTTAAAACCTATTTAAGGTCCACAATGAGTGAAAATCGCCTTTGCGGTCTGGCACTTATGCACATCCACAGACAAATCCCGATCGATGTTGAAAAGTAATACCTAACAAGATTTTCAAAAACCGGCTCCAACAAAAAGTTAGATTTTAGCATTTAATTAACTGTTTTAAACTACTTATTTTTTTTTTTTATTTTTTTTACAATTTTTCTAATTTTTTTAAATAAAAAATGTATTCATATATTGGATTGAGTTTATATCCAATAACTGCAAATCATTGAAAAGGAAGGAAAACTGCGGTGCCAAATGCTGGTAAAGATATGATTTGGTAAAATATATCTACATATAGATGACAGACTACACATTACAGATGATAAATAACAGATGACAGGTGATACAGCTGTTTTTTTTTTTTTGTTGATTATTTTTTTTACTCAATGCAGCAAACTGATAGTCGAGATCATGGAAAATCATTATTTTATCAATGTCATCACTAAAAATGGAGTATTATAAATGTCTGACGAAAAACGAAGAGCAACTTCAGTTCATACTATTGGCAATTAGTGAATATAGAAAACAAAAAAAACTTTGATGCAAAACAATTTATAGATTTCTAAATAAAATTGTGTTCTTAAACTGTTAATCATTTAAACATTAATATATATGTACTATGATTTAAGAATCTATGAACAAATTTTTTCTTCAATAGTAATAATAAAAAAAAATAATGAAAATCCATGATCTCGAGTCTCGACTATCACTTTGCAACATTGAGTAAAAAAATATAATCAACAACGAAAAAAAACGAGAACGTTTTATTTTTTTCAACTTTAATCGCGAATAACTTCTGAAGGAAGAATTTTGTGAAAAGTGTAGGTGGACCTTCTTTTAGAAAATTAATTTAAGGCAAATGTTTGCAATTTTTCACATATTGATTTGTACATGAGTTAAGAAACTCTAAAATAAAAGAGCAAAATCAAAAAAACATACCGTTTTTCAAAGCTTTATTACTCGGAAACGGTCAGTCTGAAAAAAAATTTTAAAAAGACCTTTTTTAAAGGAAATTTAATTTTGTACAAAAATATTTGTCGTTAAATTTGTTGGGCTCAAAATAATTGAACAGTTTTGACGCTCAAGTAAGGTTAGGTCTAAGAAATATAAAACACGATTGATAGACCTCTAAATACTTTTTTTTTATTTCAAACTTTTTTGGAATTTTTTTATTTTAGCTAGCCCAAACAATATTTTCAATATTGTTTTTTTTTTTTGGCCCAGTCTAATATATACTATGGCGTTATAGATCGTAGAAGATGCAATTAACCTTGATATAAAAACATTGGAGAAATACAACATTCCAACAGAAAGAAGAATTCGTCGTAGAAAGCGAATGGCTTGTGAGTTGGCAACTGATGCAGGACTTTCTCTGAGCGCTGAACTATGGAAAGACATCTTTGAGTGTTTTCATCGATTCATCACTGAATTTCGATCAAGAACAGAGTCTATTAAGGAGGTGACTTCATTGTTTGAAGTTGTACAGGTGATTACTTTACTTTTAGCAAACATTAATGATTTGAAAATAGCTGTTTCAAAATTTGCTAGTGCTTATGATGAGGTGTCAGAGTCAGAACTTCTCTCAGAGATACCAAGGTTGAGACGTCATTTGAAAGTGGCTAAAGTGACAACATCTAATTGGTTATCTTTAGACTTTATGAAATTCATCCTTGAATGGGACTTTGTAGAATCTTTCCCGAATTTCATTGTCGCATTAAAAATGTTTATGACAATATGTGTGTCAGTTGCGTCATGTGAAAGGAGTTTTAGTAAGCTTAAATTAGGTTTTTTTGTTGAGGCCCTAGGGTCGCCACAAAGCGATTTTTGAGAAACCTAAAATCGCCCTGAATGTCAATAAATTAGGTGTTTTTTGGGCCCTAGGGTTGACCTAGGTTTGCCCTCAACTCGCCCTAGGTTTTTGCTGTGGCGAGTTGAGGGCTGTCATATGGCATGTATTTTTCTTTTAATGACAGGGATGTATAGTGGTTTTTGGCTTAGCGTTTTTTAAGGACTGGAAAACCCAGGTTTTTTTGACAACTCATAGGGTTGTCAAGAAAACCTGGGTCAACCCTGGCGAATGTTAAACGAACGGACCTATTAATTAAAAACTAACAATGACGGAAAGAGGTTCAACAATCTGGGAATTTTAACAATTGAACTTGAGGTGACCCAGCAAATAAATTTTGATGACGCTATCACCGAATTTTCGGCTTTAAAAGCTAGGAAGAAGACGTTTTATTAATGTTTTTTGTTTTTTTTTTTTAACAATGTTAATATGTAGACAGTAGACATATAATTTTTGTTCTCCTTTTCTTAAATTTTTATTTGAATTTAAATAAAGAAAACGCCAGATATAGATTAGCGGAATTTCTTTTAATTTACTGTTTTACATTCTGGGGGTGAAACCATAATTGCAGCCCTAGGTGCCACCCATCTCTAAAGTGCCAGTACGAATTAGATCAAATACAACAGAAAATAGTTTTGAGAGTACGTCCCATAATGTAAGTGCCAAGGGGAGGAAGATTCAGCAGAGCGTTTGGCCTACCTCACTGTTAAACTAGCCTATACGATTGCAAATTTATTTATGCATTATGATTTCACCATCCACAATCAACTTTCTTCCTCATATTTAGATGACGAAAGGGAGATTTGGTTTCCATATTTTGTATACTCTTGTTTGTAAGCAGTAAGTCTAAGTTCCATAACACTCATAACAAATCCCAAACCAGGGCAACGACAAAAGTTCAAGTATTCTGTCTCCAATACAAAAAAGAAAACATCTAAACCCTAGTCCCTCCCAAAACGGCACACAATTATTTCAAAGTTTCGAAAATTTCCCTTCTCAACGATTATTATTGATTTTCCATTGAAGTCGTCTTTCGAAGGTATATTAATTTTTAGTAACGTTGGTCGTCGTGCGGTGTAACTATTCGAACTACCACGAACTTCCTATACAGAAAGCATGGAGACAGACAGACAGTCAATCCGCACATCGCCAGGCAAAGTTTTACTACCCATAGTGGAGTGTTTTAGTTTCGAAGGACTCGTTCATGGGGCTGTGATGGTAGATAGTTTTTGGTTGAAATGTGGTGGTGTGCTCATGCTCTACTAGATTTAAGTGGTTACTTGTTGAGATTGGACCAACTATTCTGCCGCAAGAATAAGGAAACCTCTTCTGATGAGAGGGCACTTCTCAACTCAATCCACATAGATGAGGTAAGGGTGAACGTGGATTTTATTTTATTTTACTGTCTGCATCGATAAATTTGCTTATCCATCCTCCGTTAAGGTAGGACAAGGCCATGTTTTCTCAGCTTTGTCAACTTGTTAGCATTTTGGAAGGTTATTTTGAAAACTAGCACGCCACTTTGTTGCACAAAAAAGACAAATCGATATCGAGGGTGAACTTCTCACAACTGCCAGGAAAGCCAAATTGTATAGGAACATCTTTTTCAGTTAGATGAAAATATTGTGTGGAGGAAGAGAGAGAGAGGTTTCGTTTGGATGGCACCACAATTAAGACTTAATTCGATGCTATCATCAGCGGGTGAGTCCTTCAAAGTTGTTTAGTAAGATCGTAGATAGTCGTTTATTGTATTTTCGAAGTGCTGCCCGGTAGCAAGTTGGTGGTGTATAACGTCTTATTAGGACCGATCAAGTGGCAAACCATGATGCCTACTGCCATGGAAAAACGGTTGAAATTCACTTGATTCCATTTATAAACTATGCTGAAGTGGTTACAGCTTACAGTTAGCTATTCATTGTTTTTAACTTTGCCTTGTAGGATACTTGTTACAATAAAGTTGAACAAAGCTACTAGCGGTTTTTTCATGTTTATTGTTTATAGTTTGCCACTTCATGGATATTGTCGGAAATTGAAAACTTTATAATAATTTTAGTTTAAGCATGGAGTGTAAACTACTCGAGATGAAACTGCTCGTCGTAATATCAATGATAAAACTTTGAGAACTCGAAATACAGAGCTTGTGTCTCAGGGAAATGTTCTTTAATGTAAATGGACAAAATGGCAAGTGAGTGTAGAAAGTTTTATGGAAAATTAGTCTTAAGAAGAAACTCATTATTTGCTGAGGAAAGTTGGTCTTTTGATTTTAAGCCAACAATCTTTGGGACAGTGCTTTATTTACAATTATACTGCTGGGCTGGTTCTGTGCAAATAAGCAGTGCGATGCCATAGAAGTTTCTCGTTGCGAAAAGATGCACCATTGAATTCCTTAGCATGTATTTCCCACTGCCATGAGAGGTTTTTTGATTGAAACTTGTAAAAAACTCTGAAATTGTCGATGGTCTTTTTAGGCATCGATCGCTTACATTTGCATTTTGTGGTATTTGTGGTGTGAATGTTGCAGCATCGTGAGTTTGAGATTCGAAATTCATTCAAATTATAAATATTTTTGCACGAACTCTGCATCCTCCGAGGAAGTGGGAACACGTTCCAAAGAAGTACTAAAATAGAACTGAATTTGATTCATAATAGCGATTCGTCGAGCACTGTTACTACCGCAATATTCTATATTGGTATTATTCTGGAGCGTACGTAGAAAAATCTGAGGGGAAGAAAGTGATTCCATCGCAGTTTTTGACTTCTTCTATGGGGTATGTCTGTGTTCTCTGCAGCAGCATCTCAGCGATGCTTTTAATTAGATAAATCACTTACTTAAAACATGCAGTGGCTGTCTGCCAATGAGTATATGTGCGTACGTATGCATTGCTTGACACACTTAGACCACAAGGGTGCATTGTGATACCACAGAGATCAGCAAATTGATCACCTACTAGTGTGCATAACAAGAAAACATTTAAGAATGTCATCTATCTGTTTCTAGTAATGTTCTCTAATGAAAATGTGCTGTGTTTTTGTACAGTCTAAGGACCCAAGGATCCTCTATAATAGTCATATATGCTCAGCTTAATTTTATAATTGTGGTAGTCCTCCACTAGAGAGTTAAGACATTCTGTTCATCAGATTAAAGCCTTTAGAAATCAAATCAAATTCAAATTGTAGCTATGATTTGCTGGTTTTGATAAAAGACTTCGACAAAAGTCCAAGGAAGCCTTTGCACAAAAAATACCATCTTGGATAAAATAAACCCCAACCAGCTTAGTTGGTATTGTCATGTTCAAAAGAGATGTCATAAAACGTTCAGGCAAAATCACCAAGAAACAAAATGAAAGGCAGACCAAAAGACTCCTGGTACAAACAAATGCAACGAAATATGCTTTCGGTTGGCTTCAGGCATTGAACAATATAAAACCGGAACGTTTTCAGACAAATTCTGCAGCAACATGGCGTACCTCACAAATGGATCACTAGTGAGAGAGCTTCGAGATCACTATGTTTAATGCCGGAAAAAGGAAGAAGAAGAAGAAGATACAAGACTTTGACGAATTCTGTGTCACTTTTCTTAGTACTTATTCTTCTAGGTTACAAAAGTTGAAATTTTCAAAGTTGAGTATGTCTGGCATAATATTTTACGAATATCCAATTGCCAGGGACTCAGCAATGTGGCCAAAAACCCAGCTGAGCCAGATATTGCACTGTACGCTAATAACCCTCTGCTCTTAGCTACTGTTGGTGAAAATCTTTAATCGGGCAGAGATCGCTTTAATTTATTTTATACGAGTGTCAATGAAAACATTGATGTCAGTTTTGACAGCAATAAGACCGCAGCTGTCGTCATTGCAAGGAACTCAGCCTTGAAATCGCTGTTATAGTCAAGACGTCCGACAGCTTCTGAGAATAATTTGCACGCAGTCTTTTCAAGTAAGAAAATCGCTTGACTATCATGTATCGTTCAGTTCTTTACTGACCTTGACCTTGTACAGCATCAGCTCTCCAAAGTCAGCTTGTATAGTCGTACGAGTTTTGCAAGGATGCCAAAACTAGAAACTGCTCTGCAGAGCTCGTCCTTGTAAATACTTTCATATGTGGCACTGAAATAAGTAAAATGATGGTTGTATGTCGATGTTATATCTCTGGTTCTTTTCCGAGATCTGTGGTGCCCGCGGCGTAATGGTAAGTGTGTCCTACAAAAAAAATTTTCCACTGGTATCACCTCTCGCGAGGCATCGTCAAGTCCTCTGATGATAAATTTATTGCCATGAAAAGCGCTTTCTCGATTAGCCTTTCGGAATCGGCAGAGAAACTATAGGTCCCCTCAAGGCATGGTTGTGAGAAATGCGCTAGGCACTGCTCTTTTGCGTCACCATATTAATTTTTCCAAGATCTGTTGTCCTGTGATGCGAAAATTTGGTCGATTGTGCACTTTTCTGTTGCTATTCTAGTAAAGGGCTTTTTTTTACGTGAAGTTTTCAATCTGGCAATACTTTTTTCGAAGATAGTCTTTTTGGCAGCTGTCAAGTGATTTATGAAGCCGCACGGCCACTGTGCACTTTCGTTGTTCACCCCGATTTTTACATACTTTCGATTTTCAAATCTGTGAATTACCTCCGAGACCGGTCGGGTTATTTAACACCGCTGAACTATTTTTGGTGGTGTAATGAGAAGTCGCTTGTCTATGCAGATGTTCCCGGGACGATTGTCGCCTTAGAAGAGAAAACTCTTATTGTTATAGCTGAAATACGCCCCTAAAATGCTGCAAAAAGTGGTCGAAAATTGGGCATCTTGTCTGTTATTTATTCGAGCAAGCTGCAGCGGCCACTTTAATAAATAAATCAATAGGGAGCGCGAGGAGCCCCTGGGCCTAGCGCCACAACCATGCCTTGGGATTGAATGAAGGGGACCTAAAATTTTCTGCTGGTTCCGAACGGCTAATTGAGAAAGCGCTTTTCATTGCAATGAATTTACCAACGGAGGACTTGCCAATTCCTCGCGAAAGGCGATACCCGTGGAAAAACATTTTTGCCTCTGCTGGGATTCGAACTTCGAAACTCTGGGTGCAGGTGGACATGCAAACCATCACGACAAGGCGGCCACCTGCCCTTGTCTTTATAATACAGCTGCACTCTTTGCCGTAACATTAAATTATGTGCGTTTTATTTCATCTTGAAAACCGCACGTCTAAGAAAAACGCCCCTTAGATAACTAGCCGTTCATAAAAAACAGTCACAGAGGTTTCCTTATTTTTGTTCGTCAGGAGCTTCATCATTTCTAAACTGTTAAGCTTAACCCTTAAAATTATTTTCTTTTCTCTTTTTGAGGAAAAAACTTTCATCACAGAAAAAAAGAAATAGTTTCGTGTCAAAAAATCCTAACTCCTTTTTTGAATTTCATTTACCAAACTTCTTTTCAAATTTGTTCTTTTTTCTACTTCCTTATAACAAATCCATTTTTTCTACCCAATTTAGTAAAAGGATAAAGTAAGAAAAAAAATGTTTGATCGAGTTTACTGCATCAACAGTCGCATACATGAAAAAGGACGACTTTTATTCTGCTGCTGTTGTTCACTATGAATCAACGACTCTTTGTTGTGGAATCCCGAATTTATCATCTGCTCTTTTGCATCCGCCAGATGAATGCGATTTGCTCCGCTCATTCAACATTTTGCTGTGGAAATGTTTTATATATTTTTCGAGCACTTGGTTCTTTCTGTCGGTACTCGTGGTACCTAACCTCCCAAACAAAGTGTTACCACTCAACCAACAACTTCTTAGTCTTCTGACACCTCCATAAACTATTGGTTGTTGTATTTTTTCTACTACAAAATTCGTGCTGAATTTTTGAAAAGTTGTATCATTTTCTGCCAATTGCAGGACATGTTCTTATAAAACCACACTAACCGCATATCCACAAGACCACCGACGAGACGACACGCCAACACAAGATCTCAAGTAAAGCTGCTAGGTAGAAAAATACAGAAAAAAAAGAAAGAAAAAATGATGATGATGAGGATGACACACTTCTAAGGTGATAAGAGGAATTCTGAATATTGAAGCAGACATTTTCTATTAGAGGAAAGGATATTATTTAATGCACCTGGAACAGATGCAACAAGAGAAGCAAGCAATCTTTCTTTGAAACTGGATATATTTTACTCTTAGGTTCCTTTTCTTCTTTTTTCGACTGCAGTTTCTTGGAAGGGAATATAATGCAATGAGTTGTGTTGCTTTCTTATACGTTAAGGCATCGCAATCACGTAGGAGTGTCATTTTTAACATCAAACAAACAAGTTTTTATTTGAAAAGTATGCATTGTCGGATGCCACAGTGATGTCGTTGTTGGAGAAAGAACAGTGATGAAGAAAATGCAAGGTGGTTGCCATAAAAGACGAAAGATGTACATGTGCATGAATAATAAATTAGAATTCCTTTTCGGTAGATTAACAGGATGCTTTTCTTTTGAGAGTCATCCTCTCTTCCAACTGAATTGTTATGAGTTTAAAAATAATTCCACAAATTGAAAACATACAAATAAAAAATTACAATTTGAGGAAATGTGTCTACGTATCTATTTACAAAAATATTTTGCTTTGATGTTTTCGAAGGAATAAAGGCGTTTAAGAATAAAAGATTCAGTTTACAAATTATTGAGGCTTTAGACACCTATCAGGTTTTGTATGGGCGTTTCGGATTCCAGTTTTTAGTAGACGAGGTCTACAGTTCTGAGTGAATCCAGGACTCAAAGAATTTTTCGGGGAAATGAATGCGATTCCTGTTCGGGTAAGTTGCCTTTCCATTTATATGCGTCGTAAAAGATGAGGCAAGAGTTTCTTAACCAAAATATAGGTTTTGTGAGTGCCAAGGTACACATACCGATCGACACCGCAATGGAATTCCAAAAACATTATACTTTGAGTTGATGACTTTCATGCGAAGATATGCCTCATGATGGAATAGAAACGGGACTGGCTGCAGAAATCACGATTGCAATTTCTTGTTCGCTCTGTAACAGGTATGGCGTGAAATCTTTTACGCACTCTTAAAGGATCTGCCCATCACTCAGAGAAATAAATAAATATTTTGTATCCGTCACACAGAGGGACATGTATGGATACTTCCTTATCATTTCTCCAAAAGCAAATAAAAAAAAAAACACTATGGAGGACAAAGAGATTGGTGTAACCTAATTGGATATCTTCCCACTGCTCTCAGATGTAGGCAGGAACTGATTGATAACTTCGACACAATTCTGTGCGAATCTGTGGTGCCCGTGGCGTAATGGTTATCATGTCTGCCTGTTGCTTGTGAGTTTGAGGTTCGAACCCCAGAAACATAAAATTATATTTTATCGCCTTTCGCGAGAAATTGTCAATCTAATCCGGGAATAATTGTTCTACCATAAAAAGCATTTTCTCATTTAGCCAAACAAAAAGCTGCAGGTCTTTGAAATGCGTTACGCCCTGAGGCTCCCTGAGCTTATTTGCGCTACCATTTAAAATAATAAACTATTATTGGCAGATTGGTCTCGTGTTACGAGTTTCGAAATGAGAAACAAAAAAAAACAATCGAAAACTCAAACAACATAGAACGATTATGATCAACGAGAATGAATCCTTGAAAATGTCAGATCGATAAAAAACGAGGCCAAAAATTTGTCGTAAATGACAGCGAGGCGTGAAACGTAATTGCAAAGTAACGATAACGAGGGAATTTCTCGAGTATTGTTGTTTTTAATACCGGCCCTGATATGAATAAAATAAAAAGTGTTTGAGTACTTCCATTAAGTCTAAAAATTTGAGTGTCATTCTTGTGCTACTTCAGTTCCCCCACCATTGATGAGGTTCTAGTGGTACAATGAACAGAATTTTTTTCATAATTTACGCGAATATTAAGAGGTTGGGGCTACCCTAATAATATTGTAAAACACAGTGCGAGCATTTAGAAAAATAGAAGAGAATTAAGTAGGAGACACCGATGCACATTGCTTTTAAACTTTTGTACGCCGTAATGTAAGGGAAAAACAGAGTCAGGTAAAGCATTCCACATATGGGTAGTGCGACTTTAAGACTTTTGCATCGATACTTACCACCACAGCTTCTAATATTTTTGATAGCTGATTCTTTCTCAGACTTTGAGCTTCGGCGTCGTGTCGGTTGCAAGCAAATTTAAAGAGAAGCAAATACATCAAACAACTGTCAAAGATTGATCATTTCTGTTTGCAAATGGCAGACTAAAGAAATAAATAAATAGGATGCCGATTCCGAACGGCTAATCGAGAAAGCGTTTTTGATGGCAGTGAATCTACTAATGCAGGACTTGGCAATTCCACGCAAGGCGATACACGTGGAAAAACATTTTTGCCTTGGTTGGGATTCGAACTATGCACCTCTGGGTTAACAGGCAGACATGCTAACTGTCACTCCACGAGACTATGTCTGCCAATAACAAATAAATAAAAACTTCGAATTCAGTTTATGGCATGTGTACAGTTAGAAGTCTTACTGGTTACTTTTAAGTATATTAATTACACGATGCAATGAAGTAGGTTATTTGTGCTCTAGGTGTAATATTATCTCTTCACATATAAATTTATTATGTAATTAACTTATCATTATACCATGTGAAAGAAATGAAAAAAGTGTGGTTTTAATTTCTGTTCGTTGTTTTCAATATAACACCGTCAATCTTCCTCGTATAGGATGACTTCCAGTAAAAAACACCTGCCCTGTTAGGAATGAGAGGATTACGTTCACCGCAAACATATAATTAATTATAAATAATTGCAGTTGTGTAATTAGTGTTGTAGCACAATATTTTTGTTTAAATTGTTTTTCGGGAGCTTGTTGTGAGAGATTTGTGGTGTTGAGAGTTTTAAAAATTCAATATTCCTTTGGGATGTATCAAAAATTGTAAAGCGATGTGTGTAGCGCCGAAAAATGGAAGAGGAAGAAAAGATACCACTAGCCTTTTTTATAATTCACGCGCACTTCAAGGGATTGTAAGGGTAGTCTTACAATGTTAGGAAACATAGTGCGGGTGTTAGGAAATAAGGAAAGGATATGAAAGGAGGTGCCGAAGCAGATTATTCTTGAATTTCTGTGTATTGTATTGCGTGAGGTAAATTGAGTTGGGTAGGGCAGTCCACATTCGGGTTGAGCGGTTAAAATGAGAACCTCTGTACTTAACTGCACGACTGAAGTTTATTCATTCATTGATAGGCGGGGATATTACGACTAAATTGTTTCAGGGGAGGTTACAAAAGTCAATCACACAACAGCGAGCACAAATTTATAGGCTAATCGGTGGGTGCTTTTTTTTTACCAACTACTGTTTTGATTTTAAAGTGTTTGTGGAGGGTTTCTCAATTTTTTTTTTAATGTCATAAGAACGACTTCTACTCCTTTTTGTTTTGGTATGAAAATATTGTCGCCCGTTCTCTTTGTGACTGGCACGCACTATTAGGACTGGTTGACGGGCCAGTAAGCTCTTCTAGGAATCATACAAGTACGTGCAACAGGTACGCGCAGCGGTCACACTATAAAAGCGAGAGCACCAAAAACCAACGCAGTACACTCGTCCCAACTTTGACATCATTTGCAATATAAAGCTGTGAGTTAGAGCGCATATGTCATGCCTGTTAAAATTTTTTAAATTGTATTTTTGAAAAGATTCGTAGGGCTATAAAGTCCGACTGATATTGCTGGGTGCCATCCTGCCATATGAGCCGCACTAAGCTGTGACCATGAACACGATACTTGGCCGCATAAAGCCTTGTGCAAACCTGGTGCCTGTGGTCCCACTCCATCGCTGTCAAGAAGAGACACAATAAACTTATGGAGTAGCAGACGTTTTCACAGTCTGGTGGGTGATAGGTTAGGTTGCATGGGGGGTGCAGCCACAAGTGGCAGCACCTCACTCGGATCTCAAGGATCCATTGTGCTCCCCGGGAAAACAGAGGATGAGGAGGTGAGAGGATTGGAGAAGTAGAAGGTTGGGTTGGTGATTGGTTTATTGGGGTGGGGAACCCCCACTGAACCATTTGGAGCCCTGAATAAATGCCAGGACGTTGCTTAATGGGAGATTAGAGATATCGCCCAGTTCGCCGAAGAAGTATTCTCCGAGGGTTTTTTTCGTAGTGTGGGCCAAGCTAGGACACTTACAGAGGAAGTGCAATGATCCTTCCTCTGCCTCCTCATCTTGGCATCCTCTACATAAGTCGGATGTGCTAATGCCCATTCTCATCATGTGGGTACCCAACGAGTTGTGGCCCGTGAGAATGCCAATCAACAGAGAGAGCTGAGGTCTGCTTAGCTGGAGTAGAAATTCTGTTTTTCTTGAAAATATCTGGCCAAAGGTTTCTGGAGATTCGGCATGTTTCTAAAGATGACCACCTGTCATTGTCGGTTTTTGGAAAATTATTTTTGATTCTTTTTCTTTCTTGCTCTAGTGGCAATAGAACTGAGGTGTTCATCTCGATGGATTCGAGTGCTGACCCGATTTTAGCCAGATTATCCAGCATTTTATTGCCGATTATGTCGCGATGTCCTGGAACCCAGGTTAGACTAATTGTGTTTGTTTCGCTGAGTAGTCTTAGGTTACTGCGACAGCTGTCTACTAGCCTGGATTTTGTGGTATTGGATGAGATAGCTTTAATGGCCGCCTGACTGTCTATGAAGAAGTCAATATATTTGTTGATCAAGTTTTGAGTAGCTAGGTAGGTGATACATGAAAAACTAATGCGTTCCACAGATCGCAATCGCAGTCGGTTGCATTATCATTTTGTTCTGATGGTGTTGTTTTAAATTCTGGCAAAATGACAGCCTCGAATAATAATTCCTCTCGATTTTGGTCTTGATGACCTATTCAAGCAAAACGAGGTCGTTTACCCTCAATGTCGTCATTCCGTTGAACCGAGAAAGCTGAACTTCAGATATGACATGGAGCCGGCCAAGGAAAGCATTACTTCAAATTGTATTCAAATTGTTTGCTATGTGCATTTGCGCCATCTTGAAAAAGGGTTGAATTCAGATTATTAATAATAACTCGGTTTTCCGCTGAGACACTAACATTTTTAATTTATTGTTGCTCATTGTACAGATAATATCTTCGACTTTATTAACCTACCGTTCTTCGTTATTGAGATATTGATCAAAAAAGTCAAAAAAATTTTCTGTATTTTCTGTTTTATTGTAAAAAAATATCAAAAAAAATTTTCTATCTTATCTTTTTTTTTATTTTTCACCTCCGATAAAAATTACGATCTCGCACCAACGAAAAGCGCAGTTTTTCGGACAAACGTTTTCCGGAAGTACAAGCGGGACATGGACTTACTGACTTTGCTGCACAAGAGATCGTAATTTTTTTATCACAACATAAGCCTAAGCCGTTGGATAACCCTTTGTTCCTTCAAGGTTTGATAAATACTCGACGTCGCATTTGATGTCGACGAAGTCTTCAACTTGTTGTTTACTCGAAAATAATAATAATGTGCGAATAGACAGCTCGACCATCTTTTGGTACAAACTTTAACAATTTTCCTCACTCAAGCTATAAAAAAAAATAAACAAGTAGGGAACCTTGCGGTCAAACGCATTTCTTTCAACCATACCTTGTATGAAAAGAAGGGGACCTACAATTTTTTGCCGATTCCGAACGCTTTTAGGTCTTGCCAATTTTTCACGAAAGGCGATACCGGTGGTAAAACAATTTGAAGTTTCTTAGATTCAAACCACTGGGTCCCACGTAACGGGCAGACCTGCTAACCATTTTGACACGATCAACACATACTCAAATTGTACCCTCTAATAAAAGTTTTATCCTGTGCCTCTTGCAATAGTTTTCCTTACGGCTTTGGAAAGCTAATTCACCTTAACAAGTGCAATCGGCTTCGCTCAATTTTATTTACTCGAAAAACGCCATGGCTCATTAAATTCAAAAGCTTTCAAGTTTAAGTATTTATTTTTCTCTTCAGGTCTAACAACTTGTAAGCATTGTTAGTCAATCTGGTGACATTTGGAGTGTTTTTGACTGACTGACTGACACAACATTAACAAAACACAATAAAATCCAATATCTTCAGGTGTATACTGTGGATGACGATGACTATGACGACACCACAGAGCACACGGGGAATAAGTAGGTTTAAAATTGGCACCAAAATGATGACTTCCAATACAATACCCACTCCCACAGTACTTTACTTTCAACAAAATCCCATTCCAATTCGTGTCAATCTTCACTTTATTCCTATTTCATGGAGTCATTGAATTCTTTGCTCATTTTACGTTCTTCTTTCAACTCGGTGTGCTTGTCACAGCGTTGAAGTTTCCAGTATACGAGGAGACTATAAGATTTATATTATTTGTATTATCCTTGCTACATCAGCTTCTTGGAGATTTTTCTTTCAGTGACATGAGTTGGGCATAAACATAGACAACCAGACATGTCAAATATAAAGTTTAAAGGATGGAAAAGTCACAGTTGGGTCGATAAGAAATCAGAGACGATTTATACAACAACAAAAAAAGCAACAACAATCAAACCATCAACAAAACTAGGAAGTTATAGCAGCTCCGTGCAAAATCAGATCAGATCTGAAAGCAGAGCAGCATCTATATTCGAACATATGTATGAGTATTTGATGACGACAATGGAGCGTTTTTAAAAGACCACCGACAACACCAAACAGGAGGGTGTGTAGGAGGAAGAAAATAAAATGTCAAATGCCCCGCGGCGCGGCGTGGGAGGAGAGGTGGGGATGGCAGAATGCTCCATTGCTTCAACTACAGTCAACACACTGCGAGAGATGAATTGCTTTTTTATGGACGACTCTGTGTAAACAAGGATCTATGTGCGGCAGAAGGAGTGTTTTGTTTTGTCCTTAGCAAATCTATGGCACAATCAATTTATATGCTCGAGGAAGAAGGACGAAAAGAAAACGCAAAATAAAAAGAAGATAAAAGATAACCACCAAACCGATAAGTCTGTGTGACAGTATCACACGTTTTTTTCTGTTTTTTTTTTTTCTTTTTGCTTCTTTTTTTGCTCTGCCATCGATTTGGAGCTATCGAAGGCTTCGGCTGTTTTGACTTGGGGCTATGAGTGATGGAACTTATAAGTGCGTGTGAAATTTATGAAGTTCCACTGTTTGGATGTGAAAAATTCTGAACCAACGGCGACGAAGGGTAAGAGAATGAATGGTATTTCATGTCCTTTGACATCGAGTATATCGATTACTTGTAATGGCACACTCAAGCTGTTGGGAATGCCTCCTTTTTGGCGCATAAAGTTATCCTTCCATCATCATAAGGACGAACACAGAGTAGACTCGTATAACTGCTGTTTTGAATTAGCTTAGGTACGTCTTTTGTACGTTTTTTTTTTTTTTTTGCTTCTCCTTTTTCCTTCGTATTCTGTTCATTTTTTTATGCGGTGGGAAAAGTTACTTATGAGAGGGAATTTTAAGTGCTGGGAATGGGAGAGAATAAATGGGCATGTGATTGATAGACTTATTTGCGTTAAAGGTCACTGATTTTTTGGGAATATTACCACATGGCGCAGGGTATTTTCGATGTGAGAATATCGATTATCGCGGTAACGACACATGTGATCCATTTAGGAATGGCTGTTTCTTTTTTCTTGGGAAAAATTGATGGAGACACGTTTGAGTGACTTCCAAGTGTTGATTCGATTGCTTCTCGATTTTGACAGTGCATGTCTAATTTATAAGAGTAAGGTTTAAGCAATCGAATTAATTCTGTCAAGCCTGTAATTTGCTAATTGTGTTCATCTGTAGCTTCGCTTTTCTCGGGGTGCGATGATGAGAGTGTCGGAGTATTACCTACGTAGAAGGTCAGAGCTCCAAAATATTATACCTGGATATCGCCATGGCAACACGTTCAATTCGCAAATTCTCTGAGAGTAATTACACAGAGTCAACTGCGGAAAGGTAGTGCCATTTTGCCCTACAAGTTTGATTTCGACCGAGAACTCTCGATCGGGAATCCTGGTCTCGATGTCAGTAGGTTTGAAATCAGTTTAAAAATTTTAGTTTTTTTTTGTGAAAATGTGAAAATTCCCGCCGCATAAAGAGTACCTAATTCAAATAAAACCCAGTTTTCGACGTCACCTTAAGAAAAAATTAATGGGGTGTTTCCGGCAAAGAGCGTACGAGTTGACCCTCTGGCCTCTGCATTACCTACTCTGTGGTAGATGTTAAGAGAAAAATGAAAAGTGCTTTTTCATTGAAAGGCGTTTGAAGCCGGTATAAATTGTTCGAATTTTTCGTTCCTCACATTGAGCTTCAGATCATCGCACTAGGTTACGAGTTCATGCTGAGCTTTGGCGTCAAAATATTCGTGCTGTTATTTGAGTGGCAGTGGATACAGGACAACGTTAATTTTTTAAAGTTTTTGGTTAGCACATTTCATTTCTTTGAACATTATGCCAAATGTCAAATCAATGCGTAGAACTCCGTTGCGTATCCCACCCAACCCCTTCGCTAAATAAACTTGTAAGACGATTGAATTCGTTTGTATGGAAACCAGGAAATCTACATTATGTAAAAGAATTTTAGTGTAAACTTACTGTTCACTTTTGAGAACACATATCTATCCAAAAAAAAAACAAATTACAGAATTTTATTTTATGCTTAGAAACGAGGCAAAGGATGAGCGAAAGAATAAAAAAAGTAGAGAAGCCTAAGATTGAAATAGGTGCTGAAGGGAATTGTAGGGGGGTGATAAAGGAAGAACAGAGAAGATACAAAACAGTTAGGAGCCAAAGTGAAAAGAGGAATGTCGAAAGAAAAAGGAAAGGAGTCATAGCAAAAGAAGAAGAGCAACGCAGCGGTCTGTAACACAATGCTTCAAGTTTACAAACCAAGAATAGGATTATGTCTATTACACTTGTAGAAAAGGAAGCAAACTTACAGCTTTGTGTTACAGAAATTATTTACACTTGTCATAATTCACTTGTATGACAAGTACTTATATAGTTTTCTGTTACATTCCCCTGTTTGCAGTGACTTCCTTAGCAATCTTTGACCAGAGAACGAACTTTGCCAATATCAACTTGGATAAAGAATTCCTATAAGAAGACTGGGATAGATTTTGAGTCTTTTGGCTTTTTCGAACAGTGAGACAATACACCTATCGAATGGTGGCTTCACGAGTAAGCGAGTAAGGATGACCAACATTAAATCTTTTAATGCTTTATATAATACCTAAGCGTGGCTGGTAGTCTTGTAGACAATAACACACTCAAACAATTATGTTCTGAGTGCTTCCAATAGTGGTGCCAGTGGCGTAATGGTTATCATGTCTGCCTGTTCGAGGTTCGAATCTCATCATCATATCATCATCATACATCATCATCATATCTATCTATACATATAATAAAAACGTAACAGTTTGTTTTTTTGCGCACGCTAATCTCAGAAACGGCTTATCCTATCTAGATGGGGTTTTCAGTAATATATTGTGGTAAGCTTCACTTAACATTTAGTTTTTATTTCATGTCAATCGGTTGATAAATAAAAAAGTTATGCTAATTTCGAAGAATCACGCTGAACTTGCGGAACGTTTTGTTGTTGGCGCGGGTATATAAAGCGCGCCGCTGCCATTAGCAATCAGTTATTCGTAGCGAACACACGTATTCTGGAGGCACACGGCGTTCGATAAAAATGAATTTTTTAATTTTTTTAGGGTTTGTGAATACATATTGTGTTTATTCGTTATACGTTAGGCATTACGCATACGGCATACGTGTTAATAGTTAAACTGATTCAGTTAAGCAAGAATTTAATTTAAGTTATATTTATATTTTTCTTGATTTTTTTACTTCTTAGTTTTATGGTATAAGTTAAGTTTTTTCTTTGACTTTCTTTATTTTGCAAGTTTTCTGTATAAAAATCAGTTGACTTAAAGTAAAGTCCTTTGTAATAAGTACATGTTTGTTAGCGTAAGATAGTAATAAAAACAAAACGGATCTATTGCTCATTTCTTTTGTTTTGTATCTATAATCTATAAACTAGATACTAGACTGTTAACTACCGTATTGATAAGCTAGGCCTGGGATAAACTCGCTGCGTTTTTAGAACGTTAATCCATTTGCATCAACGATATTCTGTAATCCAGTATTGTAATAAACGGTGTGACTCTTAACCTACCAAAGTTGTAATATTTTGTGGTTTCGGTATGCAACACGGCCAATTAACCATTCCCTGCTTCGTTATCAAAAGTGGAAGGAGCTGTATCCTCGACAACAGAAGTGAGATTAGGTCTCTCTTCAACATGTTCAAAAATGCTGCCTAAAGTCACTTTTCTACGCGGACGAATTCGCGGGCACAGCTAGTACAAAATATAAAGTCCTTTTGAATCGAAAGAAGCAGCGAAGGTTACATCCCAGAATTTGACGCGCATAACTTGAAACGTGATCATATTTACGTAGATTATACACAAACCTAGTTATAGAGTTAAACGCCATATTGACTTTTCGGAGTGATTCAGAGTCCATGTCAGCAAAGATTTCACAACCAAAGGTAAGGATTGGTAAGATTAGAGACTTGGCCAATTTCATTTAAACTTCGATGGGTAAGAAGAATCTAGAACTCGATAAGCTACGAAGTGAGGCATATACTTTTGAGACTGTTTTATTGATATGGTCACTCCAAGTAAGAGTATTATTAAAAATGATTCCAAGGTTCCTTACTTTCGAGACCATTTCGACCACCTGACCATTCAGGACTATGTCTGTTCTTGTCTTCCACAGGTTGCCTATCGCTAGGAATCGACAAGTTCTTGGAGAATAAACAACTTTGCCGATTTCGAATATCGTCGTAAAATTGTAGGTCCTGGCGATGGGTTAGAACCCGAAGCTTCCATTGCTCTGTTGCGCTATTCATTTTTTTATTTACTTTTTTTATAAGTCCACCAACTGTTGCTTCGACTGCTTAAGGGTCCTCGCAAACCACAAACTCTTTATCGGCCGATAGTTTGGTCGGGGTTATAATCAGATGAAGATGTCCGCATACTACCACGATTTGGTATCGCAATCGCGCACATCGACCGATTGTTTGATCGGCCAATGGCTCATTTCGCTCCGAGTTTTAGCGCCGGATGGTCGTGCGTATTTTGCTTTTCTATTATGGCGCTGCCCAATTCTACTAAATCGCTGTTTGTAGAAACGTCAATCGTCGGCCGACTGTTGTCTAGTCTGCGCACTCACCACCAACCGAACTGTTTAGTTGGCGTAGTGTGCGTGCTTACAGCCCAACCCGACCAAAATATCGGCCGATACATAGTTTGTGGTTTGCGAGGACCCTAAATCTAGATTTCACATGATGATTATATACGTACCTACTTAAGTACAATTGGTTTGGTTTATGGCCGTCTACCAGTGCCCTATTTCACCAACTCACCAATTTGTAATTACAAGCGTTTTTTAACAAAGTTTGTGAGTTTTTGTAAAAATGTTGTTTCACCAAACTTTGTTAATTGCAATATTGAAGTTGTATTTTACAAAATTAAATTTGTAGAAAAATTTCCTTTTCGGTTTTACCAATACAAAATTAAAGTTGTACTTTACAAGTAACAAACTTAATAATATAACACTAATTTGTGAGTTTTCATTTCACCAACGAAAATAGACTTACAAAATTTGTTCAGTTTGTAAGAATATTCTACAGGTGAATGTAGACGTGTAATTTTTGTTACAAATTTGTAATTCCTTGCTCTCATAACAAAAATGTCTTTGCGACATCACAGAAGCGATAACAGCCAAAGTGATAATATTTTGACAGTGAAAAAAGAATTTATCGGCCGCGTATAAACTATGATATATTTGAGTTATTTAATTTTAATGAAAATTTTCAACTAGGAAATAATTTTAATTATTGGACCACAACTAGCCCACTCGAGCGAAAAAAACTGTGCTTTAAAACAAGGCAGCAGTTTCTAACAGCTTTGCGTTGACTAGGGAATGGATGACAATACCATAGAGTTGACGACATGCATGGGATATCTAAGTAAACAGTTTTCGGATGCGTACATAGAGTTTGCACCGCAGTCGTCAGTTTAATGTTCGAAAACGTAATATGCTGGCCTAACGAACGTCAATATTTCCAGTCTTTATTGATGAGAATCGCTTGAGACTGCAAAAAATTAAGAATGTTTTTCCATTCTCTTACTTTGTCTGAATGTATCAAGTAATCGGGAAACTTTCCGAACAAAATATATATCTTTTTTGTCTCTTATCAAAGAGGCTACAAATATTATATTTTCCTTGTTCAATTTGATGTCTACGCAGCACAACGTTCAACAATATTGTAAAAATAACTGTTATAAATAACAAGTTATTCTTGATGCCGGTGCAACAGGAATTTTGAAAACTTGTGTCCTACAATTAATTTTTCAATCACAAGTTTGTGAAATAAGATCTTGCAATTGGTGAAACAAAAAGCGGGCTTGCAAATTTGTAATTGTAAATTACAAGTACACATTTGTGGTTGTAACTTCATTTTGGTGAAATATGGCACAGGTTACATTAAGTATTGTATCGACTGCCGTCTCAGCAATATTTGATGCTGACGCTTGTTAACAATTTCACTGCTTAAAGTGGTCTTAACAATCAAAATAAGATGCTCCCTATTCCTTGGAATAGATTTTAAATGTTTCGGCAATCATTTCCAGTTGCTTTAGCAATGAACTGCACTGGCATTCGTTCAGCTGTCTGACTTTTTGAGTTGGACTCATCCTTGGCCGGATTCTTCGTCCTCAGATCAACCTACGATCTGCCTATCACATTATTGGTCAAAATTGTGGTACTCGTACTATCGAATGAGTGTCTCGTAACCATTTCGTCTTCGATCCGAAAAAAAAGTTTTCAGCGCTAATGCTGCAAAATGTGAGTCTTAATTGTATCGATAACAGAGATTCTTCTTAGCTTGTAAAACGTTGAGGCCAGCAAAACGAGTATTATTTTATCGTAAAAAGTATCCTGACAACCGCAAAATTGAGGTAATTATTTAATGTTTTTGTTTAAGGCTACCTAAGAGCTGACTTCGGTTCAAGAAAATATTATAAGATGCATGTACCTACTTAATGGCCTTGATGATCAGTTACCATGCCTGTTTAAGAAGAGTTTCAGCGTCCTTAAACAAAAAAAAAGACGGAAAAGTCGTTCTCTACATAGAGACTTACGAGCTTATCGATACCTAAAAACAACAAATTTTGAAAAGCCAGATAGAAAATCAAATTAACTTGTACAAGTACCAAAGGTAGGCAAATAATACCAGGTACAGACGACCTACTGTGGCATGTTGTGATGTAAGGTATTCCGATGTAACAAAGAATTGTATAAGTGGAATAAACCACCTACTGATATACAGAGTCCTTTTTTACAGCACAAATAACTTTCAACCAAAAAAACATCCCACAGCAGTCGATGGTATCCAACTGATTTTTTTATCACTATTGTTGTGTAGTATTGTATAATACAAGAAAATCCTAACCAACCCTAACTTCATTCCAGCTTCAAGGCCAAGGTCAACACTAAAGCATTCGAATTGTAAACAAACATTCGATCGCTAAGTGTATGACGCAACCTCTGGGTGACGATTCAGTTAATTCATATACTGAAGCGTCATCAGAAAAATGCGAACAAATTATTGCGGCCAAATAATGAACTGGAATGAACTTTCAGAAAACAAATAATGCTGACGAGTGGTAAAGGAAATGTGTGACGAATATTTTATAGGACAAATTGTTTTGATGACTGAGGAATAGGTATAGAAACATTTAAGAAATACCGATGTCGAAATGTCATGATTTCGACATCATGAATTTACCAACATTTCATGACATAGTTTAAGTCAATCTATGTAAGCTATTTTAAGGTATAAATAGTAAAGGAAAAATGAATGAGAGAGATTAGTAATAAAGTAAACACTAAGTGAGTTAACCACAGAAGTTTTATTTGCTGATAAACTGTTGAAACAAGAAGAGGACTTTTGCTTTTGCTGAAAAATTAAGGTGAGTATAATTAAATCTGGCTCTTTAGCCTAGTATTCCGGGATGGTGCGCCCTTAAAACCCACCAAACAAACCCCCTATCCCAATCCCCAGTTAAGGAAGACGACAAGACGCTACATTTGTAGTGTCCGTCTAAGTTAAGAACGAAAGTTCTTAACAATTTTCTAAAACTTTCTGTGTAATCAAAAAGAATACACAACATTTTGGCGCAGCCGGTAGGATGGTGCGTCACTTTGGAGTTTAAACTCCGACTTAAAATCCTGAGGACCACTCCACTTCAGGTACACCATTCGACCTCCCTTTGTAAACTCAAAAAAAAAAAAAAATTTTTTTTTTAAGAATTTTTTTTTTTTTTTATTTTTATTAGATGTTAGAAGAAATAAAAAAGAAAATAGCTGAAGATAAAACAGCAGGCCCGAAGCCAATCTCCTTAGAGGAATATAGGAGAAGAAGGAGCAACCAGTCAACAACCCCCTCGCTCCCACCTCTGGAGACTGAACCCCCCCAGGTGCCAGGAGGACCACAGCCCTACGAAAATAAACGACGTAGGGGTGGTCACGTGGTAAGAGTAAGGAGGCAACTAGCCCAACTCCACCAACTGGCGGCCCTCTGTACTGGCGAGAAGAAAAGGCAGTACATAAGGGAAATTCGGGACCTGGTCAAAGAGGAAACAAAGAAAAAGAGGGATAAGCAGGAAAAAGCAAAATAAGTAAAATATATAATACAAATGTATTTTTCCAATAATAAAAATAAAGTCCAAATAATACAAATGTATTTTTCTTGTGGTTAAATTTTCGGATTTTTGGGTGGAAGTATTGTTCTCTTGTTTTGTTGTCGAAGTTTTAAAATCTGGTTGTTGCAGTTTTTTCCAAACAAATGTCAAATTCGGACTCAGAAGAGTCAAATAACGAGACATATCTTAACCTGAGGCAACGCAAAATCTACAAAGCGTCAACCTCAACAGCTGCTGCTCTCCTACCCGGCAAACAAAAGACCGTATTGGAGCAAGTTAAAGCACTTCATGAAAAGGCTCAATCCACGGGAAATATATCCCTACTGGCTTTAGACCAACTCGAAGCATCCTCAGAAAAACAAAGGCTTGAACGGCTAAAACAGATAGAAAAGTTAAAGACAGATTCTCTGATTTTCCAGGGAATCCTCCTAAACCAAAGCAGTACTAAACTGACTGATCGTATAGCTCAAATAAAGACCCCACCCCAAATCTCCTTTTCGGAACAGACTCAAACTAACTTGGAATTCCAAGATTTTTCTGATTCAGAAAGTGAGACCATTAATTTAAACATGGCGGTGGATTACACGAAAATTATCAAGCTTACGGCTCAGGTCGTTCCTTTATTTTCCGGAGAGAGACACCCAAAAATCTCCCAAGAACTACAAACATTCATAGGATGTTGTAGGCAGGTGATGTTTTGTCTCTCAGAGGAAGAAAAGGAAGCTTTTGCAAGCTTATTCACCACTAGATTGCGAGGTGAAGCATACGACCTAATAGATACAGCCAAACCCGAAACTTTCCGGGAAGCCGAGGATCTCCTCAGTAGGACATACCTCCCAGTGGAAAACTATAACGAGCTAGTGACACGTTTGATATCGTGCAAACAGGAAAGACAAGAAAGTACCGTAGAATTTGCTTCAAGACTTCGCCACAAGTTGGCACAGTGTCGCGAAGCAGCAGAAATAAAATATCTGAAAAATGCGGACACTGTGAAAACACAGTTGGAAGATTTTGCCATATCCTCTTTCGCTAGTGGGGTTCTAAATCCCCATCTAGGGCAGTATTTACTAGGGTTATCCGAACCCACTTTTGAAGGCATGCTACAGAAAGCTTTCATGATGGAAAAACTGCAAAAAGGGGCGGCACAGAAGCAAATGTTTCAACCATACTTGTCAGAGGAAACGATTCCTGTAGATAAAAACTTCGAGAAAAGTCAAGGTAAGGAACACCAAACAAAACTCCAAATTACTTGCAGTTTTTGCAAATTTAAAGGTCACACATATGAGGATTGTTTAAAAAGGAAAAATACACCCGTATGTGAAAACTGTAAAACCTACGGACATGAGACCCGACTCTGCCGTAGAAAAAATAATTCAAATTATCAGGGCACTAAATTCCAAGATAACAACTGGAACAGAAGCAATAGAGGCGAGTATGTTCCAAAGCAAAACCACACAAATCCATTTAGGAATACTCATAGCGAGCCTAACTTCAAACCCAACTTCTCAGCCCCAAATAGGAACGAATTAAATCCTAGGGCAAGGGTTTTTCAAATGAACTCGGAATGTGATTTTTGCGGAAGAAACTCACACTCTATTAGTCAATGTAGTTTAAAACTCAGGTGGGAAAACAAAAATTCGGGAAACGCTTCATCGTCGACCGAAAAAACCCCGGCTCGACGATAAATAGAAAAAATTTTAAAGGGTATTCTGCAACACAACAGTTTTTCGAAAACTACGAATTGCCTTCTGTTGAAATCCCTACAGATTTTACTAAAAATAAAACCGTTCGTCTGTTAGTGGATACTGGATCTGAAGTCAGCCTCATTAGGAGGAAGGTGTTAAAACAAAACACAAAAATTGACAAAACCAGAAACGTATCCATAAATACTCCATTTGGTTCAGGTAAAACACTTGGACAATGTACTGGAAAATTCAAAATACCCACGGAACCTTCTTGCAACTTTCAAGTAGTTGAAGATGAATTACCCATTCCAGATGACGGAATATTGGGATATAATTTCATTGGGCCACACTGTAATGTGGAGGGTCCCAAAAAGATTTTAAAATTCATCACCACAAAGCAAGAATATATAACTCCACTGTTAGATTCAAAAACAGGGGTTCACGAATTACCAAGTACAAAATTTGGAGATAACTCCTATGGACCTCATTGTAACCATCAGGAAAAAGACACTTGTGGGAAGAGGAAAATAGACCTTGCAGAAAGATTTTCTGATATGGCTAAGACCTCTTCAATCGTTACACAAGATGAACCAAGTTTTACAAAATTAGTAATCAACAGAACAAAGAAACAAATGCCAACCCGTAGAGGCTCTGGTAATAATCTTGGCAATTCTCATAGTAAAGAAGACACTTGTGGAAAGAGGAAAATAGACCTTGCAGAAATTAATCATATTAATCATGGTTCCAATTCAAAAATTAAAAATAATAAGTCAACCCAACGCGGCTCTGATCAAAAAATCAAAAATAATAAGTCAACCCAAAGCGGATCTGACTCAAAAATAAATAATAAGTCAACCCAACGCGGCTCTGATCAAAAAATCAAAAATAATAAGTCAACCCAAAGCGGATCTGACTCAAAAATAAATAATAAGTCAACCCAACGCGGCTCTGATCAAAAAATCAAAAATAAAAAATCAACCCAACGCGGCTTTGATTCAAACATTCATGTAAATGATAAGTCAACCCAAAGCGGATCTGACTGCAAAATTAAAAATGAAAAACCAGCCCTAGGAGGTTTGGTTAATAAAAATAAAAATGAAAAAACTTCTGAAGAAGCAAGTAGTAAAATAAAAATAATTTTAAAAGAAAAAATACAGATACCAGAAAGATCAAAAATGATCGTAGAACTACCGGTCAAACTCAACGAAGATATGATTTGTTTATCAAAGCATATCCAAAAGGGAGTCCTCCTTGGAAATTGCATAGTAGCAGGAGGACGAGAAAAGGTGTCTGTTCCAATCATTAACACTCTAGATAGTGCAGTCAATGAAGCGAAAAATAGGGCCCAACCTCCGAATTTTTTTACTGTGAACCGATTTGCATGAAATTTTGGAATTAGGCTCATCTTACCCTTAAATTCAAAAGTGAAAATGATTTGCACACCGCCACCACCCTGGGGGTGGTTGCCACCCCTTCTCGGGGGTGAATTTTTTTTTTTTGAAATAACCTCGGATATCGATAGAAGGCCTAATTTTAAGCAAAAAAACAAATATAAAGTTTTTTGTTAAGTCCAATACTTTTCGAGTTATTGGCAATTGAAAATTCGCAATTTGTTCACGTTTTTCATCTATTTATTGAAAATATCTCCAAAACTATACGTTTTATCGAAAATTTTATAAAGAACAAAATTGTAGCAGGTAAAACAATGAACAATTTGGTTTTTTATAAAGTATTCTAAGAACAATATTAAGCTAGATATAAAAGATCAAAACCATTTTTTATTTTGTCTGAAATTTAATGGTTGTAGTCAATGCCATTTAGCGGCGAGCAGATGCATTTTATGCATTCTAATACAAATGGATGTTTTGTAGTGCTTGAAATAAGCTTTGAAATGAGCACTATTAAAAGTCTTTTGTACTTAAAATAAGTGAGCTGTATAGCAAATAAGAAGAGCATCTAATGTTTTTTTCTTTTAAATCAATGAGTTTTTGGACCATAACTCCTTCAATTTTTATGCTATCACAATTTGTAAGAAACCATTGTAAAGGTAATGAAGAGAGCTAAAACATCCATGATTGCAATATATAGTAAACAATTTTTTGCTTAAACGGTGAAAGGTTAAAGGACTTAAGAGAGGCTGTGATTGCGCTGCCACGCGCTCTTTAAACAATCCTATCTCCGTCAATTTTTGTTTGACAGAAAAAACTAAAAGACCAAATTGTTTGTCAAAAAAATGCCAACATTTTTTATTCTTACACTATTATACGTATCTGCCGTCATTTTTGAGATATTATGAAAAAAGTAGGGTTATTAAAAATTTGAAAATTTGTTGTTTTTTTTTTAATCGTGACTTTTTTGAAAAATATGTGTCCAAAAGCAGCCAAACTGATACTATCTATCAAACTCTTCATAAAAAACTTAATTTTAGGCGGAATACGATTAAATTTAATTTTGGTGGAAATGGCACTTATGAAAGCCATTGATTTAAAAGAAAAAAACATTAGATGCTCCCTTTATTTGCACTACAGCTCACTTATTTTACGTGCAAAAGACTTTCAATACTGCTCATTTTAAAGCTTATTTCAAGCACTAAAAAACATTCTCTCGTATTAGAATGCATAAAATGCATCTGCTCGCGGCTAAATGGCATTGACTACAACCATTAAATTTCAGACAAAATAAAAAATGGTTTTGATCTTTTATATCTAGCTTAATATTGTTCTTAGAATACTTTATAAGAAACCAAATTGTTCATTGTTTTACCTGCTACAATTTTGTTCTTTATAAAATTTTCGATAAAACGTATAGTTTTGGAGATATTTTCAATAAATAGATGAAAAACGTGAACAAATTGCGAATTTTCAATTGCCAATAACTCGAAAAGTATTGGACTTAACAAAAAACTTTATATTTGTTTTTTTGCTTAAAATTAGGCCTTCTATCGATATCCGAGGTTATTTCAAAAAAAAAAAATTCATCCCCGAGAAGGGGTGGCAACCACCCCCAGGGTGGTGGCGGTGTGCAAATCATTTTCGCTTTTGAATTTAAGGGTAAGATGAGCCTAATTCCAAAATTTCATGCAAATCGGTTCACAGTAAAAAAATTCGGACCTAAAATGCTTCATTGACTGCACTAAGAACACAATGCAACTATCAAACAAGTTGTACTACATCTAATAGAGTTAAAAAATTACGTACCTTTGGAAAACACATCAACAAATAATATTACAAGTATCCCTGAACCGAAGTGTTACCATACTAACGTGGCAACGAACAATACCAGAGAACAGAATCTTAGAGAGCAACTCATTTTAGATGAAACACTAAATGACGAGGAAAGAAATTCCATCATTAACTTATGCATGGAATATAACGACATATTTTTTCTACCAGGTGATAAGCTAACGTATACTTCCACAATAAAACACAGTATACCTACCAAACAAGATCAACCACCTATCAACACCAAAATGTATAGGTTACCTGAAAAACAACGAGATATCATCAATGATCAATTAGCCGAAATGCTTGATAACGACATAGTGCAACCGAGTAAGAGCCCTTGGAATTCTCCACTTTTGGTAGTTCCAAAAAAGGCAGGCCCAAACGGTGAGGTACGATGGAGGGTAGTTGTAGATTTTAGAAAAATCAACGAAATTACAATAGGAGATGCTTTTCCTCTACCCCGAATCGAAGACATTCTCGACCAATTGGGACATGCCAGATATTTTTCCACGCTAGATTTGGCGAGTGGATATCATCAAGTGCTGGTCGACCCGAAGGACAGGGCAAAAACAGCATTTAGTACATCTTACGGGCACTATGAGTTCAAAAGGATGCCGTTCGGTCTAAAAGGTGCTCCTGCAACATTTCAACGTTTAATGAACTATATCTTAACCGGCCTGCAGGGTCTGGAATGCTTTGTTTACCTAGATGATATCGTGGTTTACGGAAAGAATTTGGTAGATCATAACAGAAAACTACAACTAGTTCTCGATAGGTTGCGAGAGCACAATTTAAAGGTACAGCTGGAGAAATGCCAATTCTTGCGCAAAGAAGTGGTATATTTGGGACATAAATGTTCCGCCGCTGGAGCACAGCCTGACCCCAGTAAAACCAGTTGTGTACAAGATTTTCCCGTACCAAAAACTGTTAGACAAATGCAATCCTTTTTGGGCCTAGCAAATTACTATCGAAAGTTCATTCCGAATTTCTCAAAAGTAGTCAAACCTTTGACAAATCTGTTAAGAAAAGACGTAAAATTCACCTGGACAGAAAAATGTCAAGAATCGTTTCAGAAAGTTAAAGACCTGCTCATTTCACCCCCTATACTTATATATCCCGATTTTAAACAACCTTTTAACCTAACCACTGATGCAAGTAATGACGCAATTGGTGCGGTTCTGTCTCAAGGAGAGGTTGGTAAAGACCATCCAATCGCATACGCAAGTAGAACCCTAAACAAAGCCGAAAGAAACTATTCGACAATCGAAAAAGAACTTTTAGCTATCGTTTGGGCAACCAAAAACTATAGGTACTACCTGCTAGGGAGACAAGTGACTATATATACCGATCACAAACCTTTAAAAGGCATTTTTAGCGTCAAAGACCCAACATCCCGATTGGTTAGGTTTCTTCACAAACTTTCCGAGTTCGATTATAAAATCGAATACAAACCCGGAAAGTATAATACTAACGCTGACGCGCTTAGTAGAATTCCCAATAATTCGATCGAACACACGGTTGACAAAAAGACAGAAATAACTTTTAAATCCGGAAATAGTGAAGACAAAAAATCAAACAATATTGTTCTCGCTGTAACCCGAGCACAAACGCGAAAAAACGATGAAGAAGCGGAAAAACCCAATTTAGATACCCCTCCTATAATATACCCAGTAGAAGAAGCAACAAAGAAAAGATATGAAACCATAAGATCTCAAGAAGAAATTTCCACAATTCTCAGTGATTACCATAACTCTCCATTTGGCGGACACCAAGGTGTTATTAAGACCTACAAGAGAATCCGAGAAAAGTATAAATGGCCCAATATGATCAAAGATATAGCCAACTACATTAAAAAATGCAAAAAATGTCAGAAAATGAAGTCAAGTCTTGAAACCAAAATGCCAATGGTAATTACAGACATCTGTAATTTACCTTTTGACAAGGTATACCTCGACATTGTAGGACCACTTCAAGATTCTCAAATCGGAAACAAGTACATTCTAACTTTCCAAGATAATCTGACAAAATTCGTCGATTGGTATGCTATGCCCAACGCCGAAGCTGAAACAGTGGCACACATTTTTTTCGAACAAATAGTTACAAGATATAGAATACCTAAGCAGCTAGTAACCGACCAAGGTGCTAACTTCGTAGGGAAACTATTCAAAAAAGTGTGTAAACTCCTACAGATCGAGAAACTTCAGACTACTGCATATCACCCACAATCAAATGGTTCGCTTGAACGCGCTCATAGGCCTTTAGTGGAATATCTCCGCACTATATGTGACGACAGTCCAAGAACTTGGGATCAGTACCTCAGAACTGCAGCATTCGTATACAATAATAGTATACATGAGGGAACCAAATTAACCCCAATGGATTGCCTTTACGGTTTTACTTCTAGTGTACCTTCTAATCTAAAAAGAGATCCTGAACCCCTATACAACCACGAAAATTATTATTATGTTCTAAAACACAAACTCCAAAAAACTTACGCTACAGCTAGGAAAAACCTTCTCCAGAGCAAATTAACTTCCAAAAACTACCATGATGCAAAACTACGACCCAATATTTTCCATATAGGAGATAAAATCCTAATAAAGAATCCAAATAAAAACCACAAGTTGGACGAAGTTTGGAAAGGCCCATACACAATAATAAAAATCATCAATGACGTCAATAGTGTAGTTCAAATAAAGAAAAAACAGGTGACTGTTCATAATAACCGTTTAAAACATTTCTACGAATAAAAAAAAAAAAAAAAAAAACCAACTTCACCTTGTTAAATTTACAATCAGCAAAATTCATTCATATTCAACGATTACAAGACATCACCAAGGGTAATATTTTTTTTTTCATTCAGAATGAAGCAGCTCAAGTTCAAAACAAAAAAAAAAGCTTATGTTGTTCAACCTACTACAAAATAAACAAAAAAAAAAAAAAATAATTGTTGACTAAATACTATTCATTTGACCCAAAACAATAGTGAAGCTCAAGTAACCAGAACATTTTTATCAAAGAAACCGCATTTAGGTCTTTGATTACTAGGGCACACGCCAAAAACATTGACATTTCTTATGTTGGACATTTGAGTGTCATGGTGTCATATGAAATGTGATGCAACACCGCATTTAGGTTTTTGATTCCTAGGGCACACGCCAAATACGTTGACAGTTTTTATGTTCATGTTGTTATGTAATGCAATTAGAATTTGTATGACAAACAAATATTTTGAAATGAATTAGATACAGAGATATAGAAAGAAGAAAAGGGAAGCAGTATAGGATTCAACACATCTTACTTTCAAGTGATGCAAATGTTGTTCTCATTTTAGGATGGATAAAATTAACGTTATTATTTACGTGAGTCTACTCAACTCAATATTAATACTAGCCGAACAACCGATTGGATTCCGAGTGGAACAACTGAACAACACTGGAATCGTGTTTGAAACAATAGGGAAAATAATCTTATACCATGACACATGGAACGTAATAACGGAAATAAATATAGACGACATAACCCAACAAGGGGTCAGTATGCGGTATGGTGGCCAATCAACTCTCCACCAATAGTCCGCTAATCGACCAATTACAAAAATTCGAAGTTATACTTACCAAAGAAATAAAAGACTACCCGGAGTTCAGATATAAAATTAAAAAACCTACCAGATAAAAAAAAAAAAAAAAAAATTTCTGAAAAGAGGGAAATACCCCCACTTAAAAAAAAAAAAAAAAAAAAAAAAAAAAAAAAAAAAAAAAAAAAAAAAAAAAAAAAAAAAAAAAACAAAGAGAGAGAGAAAAAATATAAAAATTTTCTGAAAAGAGGGAAATACCCCCACTTAACAAAAAAAAGAGGGATAAATCCCCACATCCTAATTATATTACTTTTTCAGGACAAACAAAAATTTAATTCAACTAGGACCCATGTTCCATGACACTCACCAAGGACGCACACCTATGACGAAATCCTGCAAAACGATAAATACAAATCATCTTGGAAAACATTGAATTGCCCAACTAAGGAGACACAAAAGATTACTACTGGAAACTCCAATCAACACTTTACAACAATATAAAAAAAAGAAAAAAGAGATCTTAATTCTAAATTTATAAAAAAAAAAAAAAAAAAATTTAATATAAAATTGTACCTTATGATTTAATATTCAGTAAACTGGCATTTTTATTTTACACATATTGTTTTCAAGTACACAACATTATATAATTATTCTCTAGTTAATATTTTTCTTGTAAGTCATCAGAAAAACTTTTTTCAATAAAATTCTTATTCCCCAATCAATTTTATAACAACCGATTTTTAATCTAAATGAAAGTTGATATCAATTCCTAAAAAGTATATAGACATAACATATAGATATATGTAAAACTAATTTTAGAAATCAATAAACAAATAATTAGAGTATATAAGAAATACTAAAAATGTATATAAACATAGCAAAGTAACAAAATTAATGAAAAAAAAAAAAAAAAAAAATATATATATATGTAAAATTAATTAGAATACAAATTGATAAAACAATAACAATTGTATAAAATAATTAAAAAAAAAAAAAAAAAAAAAATGTTGCTATTTAATTTAAAAAAAAAAAAAAAAAAAAAAAAAATGTTCCTATAACCTATGACTGAGTCACCGACAGTTCCCAAGTTCCCAAACTTTAAACGCACAAAATAATAATTGGTCACCGCACATATTTTCAATCCCACTTGAAAGACGAACTTAGCATTTTTTGTCTCTTCCAAACAAAAAAAATTATCTCTTTTAAAGGGGGGAGGTGTTGTGTAGTATTGTATAATACAAGAAAATCCTAACCAACCCTAACTTCATTCCAGCTTCAAGGCCAAGGTCAACACTAAAGCATTCGAATTGTAAACAAACATTCGATCGCTAAGTGTATGACGCAACCTCTGGGTGACGATTCAGTTAATTCATATACTGAAGCGTCATCAGAAAAATGCGAACAAATTATTGCGGCCAAATAATGAACTGGAATGAACTTTCAGAAAACAAATAATGCTGACGAGTGGTAAAGGAAATGTGTGACGAATATTTTATAGGACAAATTGTTTTGATGACTGAGGAATAGGTATAGAAACATTTAAGAAATACCGATGTCGAAATGTCATGATTTCGACATCATGAATTTACCAACATTTCATGACATAGTTTAAGTCAATCTATGTAAGCTATTTTAAGGTATAAATAGTAAAGGAAAAATGAATGAGAGAGATTAGTAATAAAGTAAACACTAAGTGAGTTAACCACAGAAGTTTTATTTGCTGATAAACTGTTGAAACAAGAAGAGGACTTTTGCTTTTGCTGAAAAATTAAGGTGAGTATAATTAAATCTGGCTCTTTAGCCTAGTATTCCGGGATGGTGCGCCCTTAAAACCCACCAAACAAACCCCCTATCCCAATCCCCAGTTAAGGAAGACGACAAGACGCTACATTTGTAGTGTCCGTCTAAGTTAAGAACGAAAGTTCTTAACAATTTTCTAAAACTTTCTGTGTAATCAAAAAGAATACACAACACTATAAAAGGCTTTCACTTCATGGCTACATATATTTCAAAAATGAGTGGTGTTTTTTCATTTCTGTTTTACCCGACTACTCATTCGCCTTCAATTTTATTCGACCTCAATTATTATGTGTATCGAAATGGTTGAAAGGTCAGCACGTGTGTTGTGTCGCATACGGCAAACGTGATAAATACCTCAGAAATGTTTTTGCATACAGAGAAGGAAACAGCAATGGCAGTCATTTATATCAAATTCCAATTTTCAGTGAAACATCAGCTGTAGCTATTGGTTTGCGGTTGAAATGACATATTCCGTACGTTTTGAAAAAACATAAATGCTTCGTTTCAAAAAGTTCGATGCCAAAGCTTTTCTCTAGTTTAGGCAAATAAATAGATTTTCTGGGTGCCAATATCTATCGAGTTTGAGACATTCAACTACATAATATGGCTTGAAAATTGAAGTATTGCGAGTCGTTTGATTTGTTTTGATTACCTCGTTGCTGGGATAAGAAATAGGGGTCTTATTTGAACAATAGCGTTTGACCACACATTCCAAGAGAGATTTGTACACTCTGTGGGACCCTCTTTCCACTATAAAATAGCTTTCCGGTTTTCTTGATCCTGTGTCCACCAGCAAAACTATACCCACCCTTCTTGGTAAGTCTTATTACGGTTGGGTAAGCTTAAGACAGATTTGTAATCAAATAAGAGAAATGTTTTGGTCATTTTGGTCAAAGATACTGACTGACCCTACCAACACATGTCTCGGAAACCAATTTTTCTATATCTTCATCAAGTGTCCTTGGCTATACGCTAAATTCTTTTTCTTTTTCGTTTTTTCGTCGTCGTCGTCGTCGTCCCAAATTCAATGGCAACCATTTTCCGATGACAGCTTTATTCCTTCCTGCAAAGGTAGGTAATCTTCATAAATCTAGCCCCTCAAAATGATACCCAAATATTCGTTTGCATGGACATATTTTCAATGATATTGCTCGGATGTCACATCCTTTTCAACATTAACAGACAAACACAAGTAAAACAAACATCAACAGGAATAATCAAATTGAATGTTCATTTCTCGCTTCGGGGGCATGCAAAAACGACAATTTTACTCAGCAAAAATAACTACAGAGAAAAAAAGAAAAACAAGAGGAGAGTAGCTATCCCAAAAATAACAAACACAAAAACGCCCCAAGACCATAAGTTAAGCAGGATACAATAAGACATTGTATCCCTTTTCATCCTTTGCTTGTGGCAACTAACTTCATTTGATATTCTTTACGTGTTTTTTACGGCCAAAGTTTATGTTACCAATTTCGAGGATAAAAATTTATTCAACTTCTTAATCCTTGTGACAGAGTTAGTAGGACTGGGCTATATAATACATATTGTATATATACTTTACCCTACTCATCCCACACGGAAATTATCCAAGGTGCCTCGCGACAACGCGCCGGTGGTTAGCCACAACGAACTTGGATACAAACGCCTTATGATTATACACCTGCAGAAGCCAGAAGGGTCTTCTTGGCTGTTGTGTGTGAGGAATTGTTAACGGTGTAAATTATTTATTTGCTGTTCCGGGGTAGAGTCCTGATTAATGGCTGAAAATGAGATAGTCAGAAGGAGCAGAACGAAATATCGCCCTGAATAAGCAGTTCTTATCCTGCGTTGTCTTCTACGTACATTATACAGACACAAATTCGCGTCTTGCCCTTGGCTTTTGTGTCATTTCACCTGTTTGAAGTCTTGTGATAGCTGTACACAAAGTTTTCGACTTTATATTTTATGACATGGATACGTTTCTTTGAGTCTTCTACACCTTTTGCGAATCCTTTGCACTTCTACACTTAAGAGGTCATTTAAGCTATGGCGCGGAGGCTGTGCTCCCACAGTACCTGTTGGTGTTGTAGTTATTGTCACATAAAATGAACGAGAACATTGTCCATGTCCATTGCCATGACCACCTTCACCTTGTAAAAGAGAATCGTGTTTTTTTGTGAAGGGGTGGATAAACAATGTACAACATGCCTAGATACCCGTTGTTTTGCAAAAGGAAAAATATTCAAACAGAAAGCTTTGACAACGAACAAATAAAATCGGGAAAAAGTTTTAATTAACTCCCAGCAGTTGGACATCCTTTGGTACAAAAATTAATATAATGAGAACTTTACTGTGGAGAATTCGCAAATTGCGCTTTACCGTGGCGGACGTCGAGGAAGGACATGAAAGCAATTCCCAGATGAAACCTCCCTGTGAAAGGTGCTTGTTTGTGTACCGTAAGTGTAGTCATATGAAAATGGACAGCACATAAAATAAAAGTGAAATAAAAATAAAAAGAAAAAAAAAAAAAACAATGGCGATGATGATGAGTCTCCGAACAATATAACGCACAGTTATTATGAATTTCATGTTATTGCCTTTCTGCAAACTTCAGCATACCGGATACCGGATGAAGTCCATTATTATTTTTAGTTCTCCCTTGATAGTCGTCTTTTTTACTGTTTTTTGGATTTTATGAGATCGACTTTGCTTTTCAGATTAATACCGCTGTTTTGTCGGACAAAAGTGATGAAGCTATACAGGATACATATACTCTGGACATTTATTGCTATTTAAGAAACGATAAGATGTTCTTTTATGCGGAGAGTAAGCTTCTAGTTGGGTTTGGCCTGTACACGAAATTATGTGGATAAAAATTGTGTGGTTTTTCAATTTAAATGTCGTCTGATGATTTTTCTTTCCGAGATTCGTTCAGATAGTTGCAGGTACATAGTTCGTAAAAAGAGAAGGCTTATGCTAATCTTGAGCACTCAGACCTAATTACCGGGTCATTGTACTGCCTGGGGTAGCAGCCTTCCCTGTTTTTTGTTCAGTGCATGAAAATAAGGTGGTTGTAGTTTCGTATATGACTTCAAGGGCGGCGTCCAGATGAAACTGGTAAGCTGAAAGAGAAGTAGATGCCCACTCGCTCGGCCTACTCTACCACTTCACCTTTAAGGAGAGTAGTTATTCCAATGACTTTAACTGGTCGTCGCATTACCAAAATATTCCCTATTTTAGAGATCATAATCAGGCGCTAGCCACCTAAATACATTAAACTGGCTGAGATATCTTCGACTTGCATTCGACATTTCAATTTGGTTTTTCCTCTAACGTAACAGTTATCCGTCGACGTTGTTTCTTCGTAGTGGATTCAATCTTCCGAGAACCCGTTGACTGTTTAGCAAGCAGCCATTCCTTTTCATTCAATCATTCATTTTCAATTCATTTTTTATTTTTCTATATCTTATAACTACTTACATGCTAAAAAAAAATGTTTAAACTAGCTTATATAATAACTTAATTAACTTACTGACCCTAGGCGGGTACTCTTAATGATTCAATAACTTAATGCTAATGCCTTTCGGCCTAAAGATACTATGTATTTGTATATAAATTTATAAACTATAACTATGATTAAAAACTAAGAAAAACTTAGTTCTTTAGAGTATTTTTTTTTCTGTTTTTCTTAAAACTACTTAAAACTAGAGCAGCCACAGTAGCTATGGTTTTTTTTTTTTTTATTTTTTAACGTAATTCAGTAGGTATAGAAATAGCACCTCTTTTAGTCCTATAGTAGATGCACCTACCACGAATCATATCCGCCCTTTTAAGACGCTTCAAATTCATAATATGATAACAACGGGGGGCTAAGGTTGATAAACTGCCGTTTCAGGTGACAGGTACAATGTTAGATCTGGCGGATGTTTTTCATCCTTCGGTTTAGATGGTTTTGGGTCAGATATACCAAATTTGTTGACTGACACAGACACCCTGCCAATTGTTTTGACTGTGGCAGATAAATATCCAACGGCAGCAGTAGCTAACTCTTTCCAATATTGCATCGCTGAGCAATGGGAAAATCTTTTGAATGCTGACTTCGCAGTTCGCAACACAGAGTCTGTGAACCTTGCTCAAAAATCTCTGTCACAAGCCGAGTTGCCTTGCACAGAAATCGAAGCAATAGGTCCAATTAACGTTGCCTTACCAGCGACTCCGATTCCTGGTCACATACAGTTTTTCCGTAGCAGAAACCCGCCAAATTACTTCCAATCGTTGGAGTTGGAGAAACACAACAAAGAAATTCTTTTTAATCAGCAAGTACAGTTGATTATCGCTGCACACAATGCATTATAGCTTGATCCTGCAAAATGCGTGCTGCAATTATTAGTTCCTGAGCAGATGGCAGTTCCATATTTCACCTATGTCGCAGTACCGGAAACCGGCCTTTACCGACTTTTGAAAGGGTACATACTCGTCAAATTAACCGATGCCGAAACGAAGCTTCAAAATGAATGCAGAAAATGATGTGAAGTAAAAAAGTTTTGATGAATAATACAAAAACTTTTCAAAACTAGTTTTGAAATCCTCAAACCTAGATACTTAGAGTTTCATGAATTTCTAGTTTTATCAAAAGCTAGTTTTACGATTTCGAGATATATGTGTGACTTTTTTTTAATAATACCGATTTGTTCAAAACTTGAAACTCGAAAACTAGTTCTACGAAAAACTAAATTCGAATAAAGTGAATAATATGGCTGTTAGATTATTCAAAGTCAACTTTGTAAACTTTTTGTTTTTATTTTTCACAGACAATAATTTAAATCAATTATATTACCAAAATAACAAATTGTTTAAAGTTAGGCCCCTTCTGTACCAACAAAACATCATATATAGAAATATATCTAAATTTAATATTATCTTAAAATTTAAGAACCAATTGTATACATCTGTTCAATAAAAATGTTGAAAAGTTGATTCTCGACAACCGACTTGCCAGCCGCCGATCACCAGTAAAGGCGTCATGAACATAAAACTATTTGGAACCAATAAATATTAAATTGTATTAGTTTTTAAGACCAATGAAAGGACTGGACCTTCATAACCGAAGTTTGACTTGTTTTCTTTAGTCGACTCTGGACCCGACGATCATACCTAACCTCTTGAGAAAAAGCACAACACTATGTCTTTTTCTCCAGGTCACTCAACTCAACAACTGTTGTCGATTGTATGAAATGATTTTCAAGTAAGTGCTGTTTAACTCAAAATCTGCACCCTCTTGATTTTACTTTCAGAGGAATGGAGGGTACCAACAATTTTCGACTATGCGGAACGGTTAAGCGAAAAAGCTCCTTTTATGGCAATGAGATTGCTATCTGAGAAATAACCAATTCCTCGCTGAATGTGATACCCGTGGAAAGACATTTTTTGTTTTCTGTTGAGATTCGAACCACGAACTTAGGGCCCTACTCTGTATTTCGTTTCGAAAGCCGATCCAATTCGAAAGTGATTTTCGATCCGTATATGAATTCATACCCCGTAAAACTTTCGAACCGAACAGAAATTGCTTGGTACAATTTCCACTAACGGAATTAGATTTTCGAATTATTTTTCATATTTCTCATGAGATCTGTCAAATCAAACAAAGAAAAAACATCGAAGAAAGTTGGAAGACAGCAATTTTCAAACAAACAAAACAACATTCATAAAAACTTAAATGGTTTCGCCATTCGCCTGCATGCAAGAAACAGAAAAGATTTAACAAAAATTTTCACGCGATAAATGTATGTATGTCAGAATTTTATGGGTGTCAAAGATTTATTTCAGTTTTTAACTATATGTAGTTCGTTTTTATGTTTTATGTCCCACAATTTGTTGGAAGAGTTTACTTGACGTCCGAGGTTTTCAAAAGTCCCTTGGCTAAATTGGGATTGGAAAACTCCACCATCACTTCGAACTGCTTTTGTTTTGTGTGAACAAATTTTCCTAATTAAGCACTGTGTACTGTGATAAAATTTTACATTTTATTTATTTATGGAATAAACTTAACTTGGCTCGGACCTCCTAATAGTTCATTACACTATATATTGACTAATTGAAAATTGTGTCCACTCAACATAACCAACAACCCTTGCTTTTTCAGTGAGTGAATTGAAATTCGATAGCTACTTAGCTGTCGAAAGAAAATGTTAATTTTCGAATGGTTTTGGCATTCGAAAACGCTTTGCACGGTGCGAAAAGTCTGTTTTCGGATTTGCTTTTCCGAGTGCAGTAGTAGTGTAGTTCCAATCCGCTTTAGAAATAAAGAGTACCTACCAAATATTCGTTTTTGGAAATTTTTAATTTTGAAACGAATTACAGAGTAGGGCCCCTGTCGTGTAGCTGGTAGACACGTTAAGAATTACGCCCAGGCACCACTCCTTACAATGCTGAGGAGAGAAATTTGCCATCTTTCAAAAACGATATATTGTTTTTTTTTTTTATTTCGCCACAGTATTCGCTTTTCGACACCAGATATTGTCTAAAGTCTAAAAAAATTCTAACTTTGTAACAATTCTAGAATGCCTTCAGGGTCTTTGAAAATGGTGACTTGTCTAGGATCACTTATTGGTGATTTGTGACCATTCCTTACGTTTTACTCGGAAATGAAAACGAGTCAAATTGAGTTTTTATAAAAGACTTCTGCGTTATTTTCGAGTGTTAGAACCAATGCACAAAAAATTATTGTCCAGCATCACTATGATCTTTTTGATAACGCTTTCGTTTGCTTAAAGCTTTGTTAGTCTGGTGTTTCTATACAACGCTACATGGGCATGGGCATAGACAAAATGAAAACGTTCAGCTGAAAAAAAAACCATGAAGTTTTCAACTTAAATGATTGCAACAAACTCGTTTTAGTTTATGACCAAAAGGAGACGCAACTACCTCTGTCACGAGAAGTGACTAAGTGATTTCGTTTTAAACGAACCGACACGAAAAGAACGATGTATTTTTAACGTCAAATTATGAAATCAAACTATGCCAGCATTTTTACCAATAAAATGCATATAGACAGATCCTTTGTTTCTAGCTCAGCTGAATAGTTACCAACTCAACGGAACCTTTATTTGTGTTGATCAAAACCAAAACCCCTTATATCCACTTTCAAAAAAAAATGACTTAGGTATGAGGTTTTGTTGGTATCATTCAAACGCAAACGAAGGACCCAAGTTTCAATCGCAAATCTCATTTTATGCCATAGAAATCAGACCAAAAAATGTGTAGTTAATTTCAAACTCCATTTTATCCACTTAAGTTTTTGTTTCAAAATCCATTATATCCAAATTTTTTTTTCGCATCAAAATCCATGCAAAATATATCTTTAATTATAAACTTGAAATTCAAAAACCCTTCTAAATTATATTCACGAAGGAATATTGAAAAGAATGACTCCGTATTAAGCTTTCTTTGCTTTTCTTTTATCAGAGTAGGCGTTGTGATCCATCCGTGTATGAGTAGTTTTTATGAGGGAAATTCATAGTTATTGTCATACCGGGAAATTTACCAAAACTGTACCACTGTTCATTTATGAGATGAAAGTTGACCCTTATTCGACTGGAAATATTCTAGGATGGAGTTTTTCGGCCCACTGGTACCTGGCATTTAAAATTTAATGAATCTAAGAGATTCATTTTATCAAGCGACAATAGTGGGGCCATTTAAGTCCGTGGTGAAAAATACTACTTATCCGACATAGGAGCTCCTAAATCGGTTAAAAAAAAGAATGGATCCATTAATAAAAGAAATGAGAGTACAACTTAAAGAGGAAAAGCTAAGAGATGTGTTTAATTTGCTAACCAAGCACTATGGGGAAGATTGGAGGTCCTTCGAAGAACTTAAATTTTATAAAAATATCGAGGGAGGTAATGGTTTATGACATGTACTGGAAAATGACGATCCTTTATGTGAACATCAGCCAGTTTTTGATGAAATTCGTGTTTGATCAAATTTTTAATTTTTAATTCCAACACGCAGTGCCTCTTACCCTCAGCTTTTCATATTCGTTTCCATATTCACGTCCCTGCTCTTTCGGATGTGGAACTGGAACGGTTGGGTATGATAAGCTCATTGAATTCTGACCTTGACAGCATTGTTACATGGGGTCATAAAAACCGAGTAGAATTCAATGCTTCGAAAACTCAATGCTGTCTCTTGTCGTTGAAGCTTTACATTAAAATTGATAGGTGATAGTTCAATCGTAGAATCGATTGATTCTCTTGAACATCGTCGAAACGTCACTTGTCTCTCTCTCTCTCTCTTTTATCGCTGTTTTCACAAACAGTGCTCTAGTGAAATAGCCAGCTGCATTCCTCCCCTGAAACAATTTAGCCATAACACCCGCCTCGCTAGGAATGCTAATCAGTTTTACCTTGAGCCCAACTTCGGACGTACAGTCAAGTATAGAGATTCATATTTTAGTCGCACCACCCGAATGTGGAATGCTCTGCCTGACCCTGTTTTCCCCTGCATTACGATTCACAAAAGTTCAAAAGCAACGTCCATCGGTGTCTCCTTTAAAATCCTCTCCTATTTTCCTAAATGCTCGCACTGTGTTCTATAACATTATAAGGGTAGTCATAACCCCTTAATTATAAAAAAAAATTGTTTTACTTGTTACTTAAAATAAAAAAAAAATGAACTTTTGCCTTATTAAAATTCAGTTTTTCAAGTTTTCAATTGCTGCACTTTTTTATTTTAGTCTGAAATCCAGATGTAATTTTCAAAACCCGTTATATCCATATTTCTTTTTAGTATCACTGAAAAACCAGAACCCACAGATCACTATTTCTATAATCAAACTGTGAGGAGTCCCAATTTGAACATTCCTGCAAACAAAAAGTGATAAAACAATGTTTCGTTTGGAAGATACAAGTTTTTTTCGATTTACTCGAAATCTCTAAAAGTGGATAAAATGGATTTTGATTCTGATCCACACATTTAAAAACTTCTAGCATATATTGCGGATATACACTCAAACTATCGAAATAGCTCCAATTTAAAACTTTTTGTATTTTTTCCGAATTTGAAATTCCTCATTTACTTCAGAAAACAGATCCTTTATAGGGCCCCTACACTACGCAAACACATTTGTACAAACGTGTGTTTGTGCAAACATAGTTTCGCCACACACTACACAAACATGTTTGAGAGATATTAGTTGCTTGACGTTTTTCATATCACAGACCTACTGAGCAACGAGCGATTTCGCAAGTGCTGCTTTAATTATTGCCTTGGCAACGAAAAATATTCATCCGTACTTCTTGAAAATTGACATCTGTTTGAGCAAAATTCAACACACACGACTCAAACATGTTTGTGCAAACACGGAAAATTCAAAATTTTTTGAATTTCTTCAAACCGTTTGCGCAAACACTCAACATCGCTACACATTACTCAAACAGTTTGCACAAACATTTTTACAAACACAAAATACATATGTTTGCGCAAACGGTTTGTGTAGTGTAGGGGCCCTATTAGTGAGGTTTTAAATACCAACAAACTTTCACGTGTACTCTGTACGTATACGTAACATTTCCCCAATCCATAAGTGCTTTCCAAATTTTAATTACCAACTCCATGAACATGAGCTTTCATTCGAGTCCATAATTCAAAGAAACAATTACCGCCACAAAATATAGCATTGCTGAAACTGAAAATATACATAAGACTTTTCGCTTCTATAAATTTTAAGTATCTGCAGCAATTTTCATATTGCTGCAGTATAAATTAACATCAGACAAGAAATTCTTTAGGGTTGCACACTATTCATAACTTTGGGTAATTATTGAATCTCTATGTAGGAAATTTCAAATTATCCCTGCATTCATACCGCAAAATGACCACCTGAGCTGAAAGTACAAGAAGTACCTATAGTATAGTTGCAGTGCGCTCGTTTAATAACAAATAGAGCTGGAGTGAGAATAGTTCAACCGGAACAGCTTCTCCGGGGAGCCCAAAGCACAAAAGCCCACATCTTGCATTCATGTCGCCCATGCATTATTGATAAACAAATGTGTCCCGAGTCTAATTACCTAAGCACCCTTCCTGTTTCTACTGACACGCCGCCGCACCGGCACCGGTAGAATCGGCCGACAACGTCGACACCGACCGGCCGGCCATCCGGTCGTTGGACTCAACCAACGGAAAGTGCAAGGTATTCGCTATGTTCTCTGCTATCTTACCTATGTATCCTGGAATGGGCTCGTATCTCATAAATGCAGACCATTTTGTGTGCTGCATGTTGTTGCGTGTGTACTCAAATATGGATGCAAGAAGGATGTTGTAGCCGTTGGTCACATATGAATGCACTGGTAATTCATGAATTTACGATCTTTAGGGAAAAAGGGACGCAATTTGCAATGCTCATAGGAGGGTGCGTTGCTTTTGTATACTGCCAAAGTTTCTTAAGTCGCAAAATTGTCCGTAAGGAATGCAGAAGTAACGACTGTTGAAAAAGATTTCTGTCCTAGATAAGATAGTTATACTCGTATGTAATTTACAGAAAGGGTTGGCTGGCACTCATGGCTTTGTAGAATGTTGGTTGGTTGTTTCAGGTGTTTGTGACAAAGGGACAATGGGGCTTCAAATGCGCATTCCATGACGACATGGAAACATGCTTTAAGTTTGTTGAACTTCGTTATAAGCAAAGCGAATGAGTTTCGTTTTAATCAAAATGAAATAACAACAAGGCAGAAATAAGACAAAATCTTTTATCAATTTATTTGAGTATTTTGCTTAGCTTGTTTGCTGGCACAATACGTTTCATTCAGACACTGTGGTGCCCAGAGCTGAGCAAGCTCAACCCGTCTCCTCAATCTAAATATGTAGCTTGTTTGCAAAATTAAAATTTTGCTTTTTTTGCCCATCTAGACTACAAATTGGCCTTGTTAGTGTCACATAAAATCTTATATATGAAGAACAATATGTTACTAAAGTCTGCAACCCTAGGCCATTCAGATTTTAAGACCAAAAAATTCCACCATTAACCAAATAGTCAGATTATGACCATGAAGAAAAGGATCCCGGAAATTTTGACCAAATTAGGTATGATATCATGGGTGCGTTTGTGAACAGTAACGGAAAAGTTGGGTTTCATGCTCAGCGAGAGTAAAACAAAGTACGAGCAGATATTGTTCTCAAGAAGAGACAGATAAAATCATTGGACAAAACTTTTCAACCATCGTCTGCATAAAGCACAGCACCGCTGTGAGTACAGAAAATTACATCAGCAAAGAGATCAAAAGGAAATAATCATTTTAGCTGTTTCAATAACAAATCGATGAGATTCTTCAGTAGACGTAAAACTTTTCCTGCAACCGAAGTCACTTTTGTCACTCATGATCTAGCACCGCTCGTTTATTAGGAGGTACAGTCAAACGCCGAAAGTAGGAACCATACATCGAATTGTGCAGCACCCCAGAATTATAACTGAGCCATAAGTTCATCTATCGATTCAAAGAAAAGCATGCAAACTGGACACTTTTACAGCCTTACATTTATAAACCCGTATTATCGGCGGATTAAGGTTACTACGAACTTAATACTCCTCTAATACTCCAAACCTTATTTATAAAAAAAAATACACCAGTATTAGAGGCGGATTAAGCTTATACCTGTTCATAGGAGTATTAACGGAGGATTAAGGTCGTATTAAGGTCTAAATGTCATTTTGTTCAAATTTTTGGAGGAAAAGTGGAAAATTATTTTGGTTTTGTGAATAATTTTAATTCTTTTTCCGCCTTAACTACGAGATAAATAAATTAATAAATGAAAACTAATATTTCTTGTTTTGTTTTGTTTAATATCCATTTTGGAAAAATTTCCGCCAACCACAAAAAAAAACAATCATAATGCTCAGGTTCAACGCAATTAAGTTTTTCAGATAATCTAACTTTTTTTGGCCTCTGATTGGTCAAAAGTCACGCATCAAAAGAAAATCTAAAACTCTGGCCAATCAGAGCCCGAAAGAAGTTAGATTATCTGAAAAAACTTAATGCATTGAACGTTCAAAATGAAGTCAGCTGGGATTTGTTTACGTTTATAGTAAGCAGAGATATAGATGGGCCATTTTCTTGATGAAAAATTTGACATGAGCAAGTATTATATTAACTAATACGGGTTGGAAAATGTTTTATAAATAAGGATTCGCTCGACCTGGCGTAAGGGAGTATTAAGTGCTAATACTAGTATTAACTAATACCAGGTTGAAACGAGTATTAGTGAAATCTAATAAATAAGGCTGTAAGAGTATAAATTTTCAATAAAAAAAAACTTAACGGGATAACTTCATGAACACGATGAATCCATCTCTTCCTATGACAAAATTTTCTTATATGCTCTTAGAAGATGAAATTCAAATTGACCGTAACGTGTAAAGCTATTGAACTGGAAATGACTCTAAAGATGGCCAAATGAACTAAAATAAAGTCACCAAAAATATGACTATACGCCGACAACCTTAAAGGCTGAATCTGCTTAAATTACATTATGTATCGACTGGAACTTTTCCACATGACAACTGCCAAAGGGAAAAACCTAAGCCAATTCCGAAAACATCACAAAATCATCATGACTCCAATGAACTCCGTTCAATTTCTCATTTTCCCATTCTCTTTAAAATTTTTGAAGAAATTATTACTAAATAAATTGGTTGGCTAATCTAAGAAAAACCTTATCCAGGGCAGCATTGTTTTACACCTTTAAGAGGAGTTTCAACACTTCTTCATCTCATCCCTTTCTTGAAACTTATCCAAAACCAAGACAGCGTTATCATGTCGTCTTATTTAGAAGAGGCATTTAATGAAGTTATGATGGTCCCAATTATTAAGCAGCTACATCAATGGCGCATGTCTAAACAAATACTTGCAGTAATCATGTAATTTTTGAGTGATAAACTTTTCGAGTCAATGTTGTTCACCTACTTACTTACTTACTTATGTGGGCATTACAGTTCGGGGTGAACCTGGGCCTCAATCAACATCCTTCTATAACGACTTCGATTTGAGGCGAGCAGCTCCTTCCAGTTTTGCACTCTTAGTCGGTTGCGGTCGTCTTCCACTTGATTGCGCCACCTAAGATGAGGTCTTATGTTGATCGCTGTGATACCTTAATAACGAAAATGGAAAACAGGGACACCGCAAGGTTTCCTTCTTTCAGTAGTTCAATATGATTCGACTCGCTTCTCGTAAAACTTTCGTATCCGGATTTTATTGTAGTATAATCTGGCAAAATTTACGTTGTTGCTCTGTTCAAGTAAGTGAAAGATACTTTGGAAAAAGCTCAACAACTTTTAATCACAAATAGAAGCATTGCATCTCTGCATAAAAAGAAAATGCACTCTTACCTCACTTATCCTACGCTAACAACCACTCCTCTTAAAAAAGCAACAAAAATACTGAGAGTTACCTTTTCTGGAAATCTTAAATTTAACACACATGCAAAGAATCTAGTTAAGGAGCCGCTAAAACGACTAAACAATACTTTAAAAATGATCTGTTAAAATATGAAAGGCCGAAATCGAGAAACGGCGCTGGGCTTCAAATTCCGAAACTCTATTAGCCGATACCTTCCAAAACAGCGTAACATTCTTCATATGGACTTCAACTAAAATCATCAGCAACATCAACTCAACTATAAAAGATTGTTTTTTAACAGCCTCTAAAGCATTAAAGGCTGCAAAAATAGAAGCTCAAAGATTGGAAGGAGTCTCTGAATCATTAGAAAAGTTTGGGAAGAAAGGCAACTAACCTTATCAGCTAAACCCTTACAGATCCAACAGGTCCATACTTCAAGGCTGCTGACGATGCGATTAACTCGTCAATAGTGAATAAGAAAAATTTAACATCAGCGCACTTTTTTTCCAATAATACGAAGGTATTAGAAGATACACCATCACCTTGGGAACGAAATATTCTTCCCATAACAACCAACCTTCCGAAATTCAAAAATTAAAATACACCTGACGAAGTGACTTGAATGTTTCACGAAGAAATGATTTCTGTCTGTAACGCTGATAGTCTGTTTTATACAGATGGGTGGTACCCGTGGCATGATGGTTAGCATGTCTGCATGTCAACCGGGAGGTTCGTGGCTCGAATCCCAACAGAACCAAACATGTTTTTTCAGTGGTATCGCCTTTCGCATGGAGTCCTCCGATAGGAAAAGGTAGAAAATTGTAGTTCCCTTTCATTCCCTCACAAGGCAATGGTTGAGAGAAATGCGCTAGGCTATGGGGCTCCCAACTCCATTGCGCCCCTTCATTTATTTATTTTTTTCATACAAAGAAGAAAACTGGAACTCTTACGCAGACATACAGTGACAGCCGAACTCCCAAACATCCATTACTCACCAAGCTCTTTTACCAGAATCCGCAGACAGCTATATTGCAGAACTAACAGAAACTCGAAAAAGTATATCTGTTGCTCAAAAATACCACCGTCGGAAAAATTTTATGGAATCTTAAAATTTTATTAATTAATTATTTTTGTTTACGACACATCTTCTTTTCGATGAATCTTTAATGTTGCCTCAAGCTGCTGTGCAACCCGATGTCAACAGTAACGAGAACTTCTAGACCGCACAATCGAATAAAGTCCTTCCAATTAATTTCGCCCACCGACTGTCATTAAATAATAATACTCGTATAATTACCCTTATTTAATTAACGATGGTTCCCTCTGAATCTTCAATATTTTAATATTTCAATGGTATAAAAAATGAATTTTGAACGAAAAACGAAAAAATGACCCGTGGTCTTGTTATGCAGGCGGGTGATTGCAGCTTTGGTAAACCCTCATTGAATTTCGATCAAGCGAACGCCCACATCATGGATGTAAGTATTATCAGTTTATATCAGACAAGAGTTCTGCTCTTAGCCATATTATTTTTCACCAAACGCACGCCTGGTCTGAATAATTACCAATTAAAACATGGTTGGAACGATTACAAAGGATATCCGCAGCTCATGCCCACAAGAAATGCGCATCCAGGTGTTACAAAAGCGTGTATGTAATTATGCGTAGGAATATTGCGAAAATGTGTACATGACTGCCTTTGCTGCTGTCCAAGCGGGCTACGAGTAGTTATCCTTTTGATCGGACATCTGTCAAAGTAAGAGAAAATTTTATTCTGCTCAATAGAATTTTTAAATTATACAGTTTGGTCAGGTGAAATGATTAATCAATAAATGAACTGAATTAAACTTTGTTCGGTGGGTGAATAGGAAATTGAACTTTAATAGCGCAATAGTTCGAAAATAAATCTCTCGAAAATACTGCTCAAAAGTTTCTTTTCATTGCATTGTAGAAAAAAGCAGTTAATCGAATTTTGGTAACATCGCAAGGTCGACCTTTCATGGATAATGATGAACTCGAAATGTTACACACTCACTACAGTGTTCATTGAGGTTTTTAAAATTTGAGGTCAACTTTTTCATTGTCTGGGACACAAATAAAATACTTACCCTCTTAATTTAATTTAAGAACCCAACGGCTTGAAGTATTCTTTTCAAAATGGTTTCATTTATGTTCATTCTATTAAATTACTCAGGTCTTTGTGTGTCAATTGTTTTCTGAAACAATCAATATGAAGAGGTGTCGTCGTAACTCAATGGTGAAAGCTAAGGATCTTTATTAAGAGTTTTGTTCAGCACTTCTTTTGTCCATATTGTTCCGAAAGATGTAGAGCAACAATAAGGACAACACTCTTTTGAAAACAACAGAAACCAATTTAACAAAGGAATATAAAAGTTTGCAAAGGCCGAATTATAACTGAAAACTTTTTTATGGTCCCGATGAAAACCGTGTGACAGTTGACGCTTTTTTAATTAAGTTGAGTACACACTTTAAATATGAATGGAAAATATTCAACACGTTTAATTGGTTTTATTAATTTTTTTTTAGATGGATTTTCTTTTTTGCGGAGGATAATCTGAATTGAAAACGAAATGTGTACTGAAGGTGTTACTGTCCCTTGGGATCGCACTTTCGAAAGGGTTAATAATTTCGTACCGACATGACACCCTGTAGGTATGGCTTGCGCCATAGCAGAGTTGGTCATTAGACCCATATTGATTAATATTTGGTAACCAAATTCATAAAGTCTGGAGTAGGACTGCAAGGTGACACTGGGAGAGAATGTTGCCCAGCAACAACATCTGCTCTCGTAATTTTTCATATAGATTCGGAAAAGGAAATTAATCAAAGAAGAACAATAAAGTGGTATAATTGAGACACAAGCAAGAGGCTATCCAGGTAACACCATCAAAATATTCCAAAGTTTAGGAAGCACGATTTGTATGGGATTGTCTTAAACAAAATTGCTTAGACAAAGCCATGTCATTGCGAGAAAAAGAGAAAGACCATGTAGGCAAAGATCGATGAAACTAAAGTGATAAATAAGAAGAAAGTGGCATTTCTTTTTTGGAGCCCCAATCAAATAAAAGACACGAAAAGCTCGCCACGAAATGGTATAAAAAAGCTACACGATGAACGGAAGAAGAAATGCTGATAAGGACACCGCAGAGCACTTCTTCTGTGAATGTCCTGCTTTTTTTCCCATGAGGTTACAGATACTCGGCGCAGGCATGGTGAGAGCTGGTAACTTAGGCTCCTTATCATGGCAGCGTCTTTTGGCTTTTCTCTGAACATATGGAAAGCTATAACAAATAGAAGGTTGCTATCTGGTAATACAATCGACTGGTATTTAGGTCTGAGTGCTCCAGCTGGTATTTTAAAAACCTACAATAGAAAAAAAAAATAAGAAGAAATGCTCCCAACTCCAAGCAATACCGGGAGCTATAAGTAAATACGGTTTCCGGCTGCTCATGCAACCACTTGGATAAGGGGGCACCTATTTTCACAATATCGGCTCAAAGAAAGTGAATTAACCGTCAATTGTGTGACTCATACGTCATACGTCACAGTTCAATGACTAGTAACAAGGACCGGTTATTCTGCATGATCACAAAAATTTAACACCACGCGATAGTTAGTAGTGGGATGGTTTTTCGACCGTACAGTTTCTTTCGAGGTGCTATCCAAACAGCTAAGCTTTACTATAGGGAATTTTCTGAAATAAGAGCCATTTTGAGTTTATGGGTCATCTTCAATTTGAAAACATGTGATAGGCTGCCTGATTATGCAGGGAAGCTATATTCCTGCAATAACCAAAGGAAAGAAGATACACAAGGTTAAAATTGTCGTTCAGACGTAATACAGCTGTATGTACAAATTGCTTAAGTTCATTCTTAGTAACTTGATCGATAGACATGTTCAAACAAAAATATTTCTCTTAAACAAGAATTAGGTCTCTTCCTATGGGCTTTTTAGTATAAAGTTGAAGATATTAACTGTCAGATTGTGTGCAACGACAGATGCTTCGGTCGCGAAGCTTAAAATCAGCTAATTTCTAGTTTCAGTTCTGCCAGATTCCTGATTTGTTTCAACACTGTGTGATTCGCTCAAGCGTTGTGCCTACAAGAACAAACCTCTAGTGTGAAAGTATAGTTAAAACTCATGAGTCACAAAATGTTTTTTTCAGTTTTTTGCTGTACGTCTGCATGTTTATAACAACTACTCACACTTAATTCTTCGATGCTAGAAAATATAATCAAATAAAATAAAATCAAAATTCGCAATCGACCCAAAGAACTCACATCTCACATGTTCACTTTTTCAGAAATATTCATTCTTGTTGATTCTCATCAAATCGAGTACCATTCTCTTCTTTTTAGCTTTAGCGACACGGACCACGAAGCAGTTCAGTTGAACATAAAATTGCGCCAACCACTCCTCCTTGCCACGGAACCGCCGGAACTATAAACTACAAAACACTGTAAGTTGAAAAGAGACGTTGAAGAAGCTTGGATTATGTCAGCAGAAAACAGGAACTTGTTGAACTCTGAAATTGATGCTGCTGTCGAGTCGTTGGAACAAGCAATTTCCACTGCACTAGACTGCCAAAAGCAACCAAAGAAGAGCATAGACAGATACCAACACCTCCCTGACTATGTGCAAAACCTGTACAAGTACAGGAAAGTACTACGTAAGAAGCTGCAAAGGATACATTAAAAGGAACTCAACACAACCAATGTCAGCTACCGGCCTGTTTGGGACGAACTTCAACAAGCCAACATAATGTTCCGGGACGCGATCCAGCACTGCACCGCGATCCAGCACTGCAACGACGTCCAGAAGAGACTGGAAAACATAAAACCTGGACCAGATGTTTTCAAGAAGATAAACAGGATAGTTGGCACAAAGAACGCAATACCGGAAGTCATCACATCCAACGACGGGGAAGCCAAACCAGATCAGGAAAAGGCGGAAGCATTCGCTAAACACTTCGAAGGCAACTTCGTGCCCACACCAACGGATGACCCTGATTTTCTGGAAGAAATTGAGACATCCATCCAACGGATCCTGGGGCCTAACAATGATGTAGCAAGCAATATTCAGCAACAACAATTCGTCGAATGACCCAATCAAGTGCCCGAACCTGTCCACTCCGGAAGAAATTGCAGAGGTAATACACAGCTCAAAAGAAATCAACAGGCCCAGACAATGTCTCAAATTTCATCCTGAAGAGGCTCCCACAGACGGTGATGATCTTTCTGGCTATCATCTTGAACAACTGCATTAGCAACAGCTACTTTCCCGGGAAGTGGAAAACGGCCAAGATAGTCGTGATCCCGAAGTAAGGCGATCAAAACCTCATATACAACTACAAGCCCATCTCCCTACTCAACAATCTAATACCTAGGAAGTTGGAAAATTTCTGCAGAGATAATAACATCATCCCAAACATGCAGTTCGGTTTCCGGGAAAAGCATTCAAACCTGCATCCGCTGTTGAAGCTACACAATGACGTCGCCGAAGACCTTCGTGTCACCGTCGCATGCTTTTTGCATGTCGTAAAAGCATTTGAAGGCGTTTGGATTGAAGCACTCATCCATAAGCTAAATCTTCTAAACTTTTCAGCTCCATTAATAAAAATTATTTTTTCTTTTCTCTCCCACAGGACCTTTTTCGTCCAATTTGGAAGCGCAAAGTCCGCCACCAGGAACATCAGAGAAGAAGTCGCTCAGGGATCTAAACTAGGACCATTCCTCTTCAACATCATGACGTCGGACCAACCTACCCCAAGGGAATGCGAAAACCTGCTTAACGCCGATGACTCTCTGATATGTAGCACACCTATATCACCAACCATAGCTGCCCGTAGAGTGGAAACTCACATCCACAAACTATATTCTTAAGTAAGTGGGGATATCCGAATCAACTCAGCTAAGTCAGAGCTCGTCTGCTTCAGAAGGCCCGGAGGAAGATTCCGTTGTACTGCTGGTAACTGCGGACCCACATCCATTACTCTACCTAAAGGAACCAGACTAGCTGCCCAAAGAAACGCGAAGTATCTAGGCATAAATTTCAACGAGGTGCTTAGATTCAACCCGCACTCACAAGCCGTACTGAATAAGTCCAACTTCGCTTTCCACCGACTGTACCCTTTGCTGAGGAGAAGGACAGGACTAAACTTCTGATGTACAAGCAGCTGCTGAGACCCGTCATCAACTACGGAATCCCAGTTTGGTTCACCATCTCGAAGACCGCGATGAAGAAGCTCCTAATTTTCGAAAGGAAAATTCTGAGACTCTGCACCGGCGTCACTTTCAACCACCAGCGCAGCGTCAGAGACATTACAGTAACCAGCATCTGTACGAGACAGCCAATATGACGCCCTTGAATTAATACGTCTTATCGACAGTATTGAAAACGATTTAGTCAGCAACCACACTAATCCCCTGGTGAGAAAGATGACAACTGAGGACCGACACCCTGAGCCAAGATATCTAAGCGTGATGAACACTTTGGACGAAGAAGTAATACCAGCCAACGACGAAGCCACCAACTTTTACGCTGACCATGGGTCAGCATACTTCCGTGGCTGATGCCACCCCAACAACCTCCCCATAAAGAGGTACACCAGCGACACCCGGGACGGAACATCCCGAGATAACTCAAGTCAGCCGACTTATAATCAAGAATTCTCTTTCTTTTCAGCTATGTATATAATATTAAGTTATTATTTTTACTCTAGACTTTACTCTATTTGGTTAAGCTCCCTATGTGCCAACATTCCTACATTATTATCATTTTCTTAATTTTTGAATTACTTAGTATTAGTATCAATTGTATATATGTATGTATATCGTTCAATAAACATCAACTTTAAACTTTAAGCTCGTCATATGGGTTAGGGTTAGTGATTTTAATGTGCTAGCAAATTTTGTTGAATTATGATAAAATACTCTTTGGAATTTAAATGTTCTCAACGTAACACGAAAGAACACTGTTGTCAAACACAATTCATCGACTATAAAAAAAATGTATCTCTTCCCTTTAGCTATTTTCAAAATTTCATTTCGTCTATAAATCTTATCAACTTTGACGCATTGTGTTGCCAAACTTGCGACTTTTTAACTATAACCACTTGGCACACGTTGCCGTTCATGCACCCTTAAGTCATATAATCAAGATTTACCTAATTGTTTCAATGATTTTACTCTATGGGTCAACACTACTTGTTGCCGTTCATGTATTGCATTCAAGAGGATAACAACCCTCGCGTGTGGAGAATCATTAACATTACCAACCGAATCGATTAAATTATAACACAAACTCTTTAAATATGGTTTCCAACTCGAAGTTCATTCGCCTAAAAAAAAACACTTATTTTTCCCATCACCACTAAATAACAAAAAAAAAATCAGCACCTGTCCGGTAAGTACGAGTCCTCCAGCCGGTACCGACCTTATGCGGGTGCACTCAACCACACCACAAGAAACACACTAACTGTAACCAGATATCCTGGTTTCGTGTTTTTCTTCTTTTTTTTTGTATAAATAGCCGATTAATGTTTATGTGCCAATAACCAATATCAATATGGTGTTAAAAGTCGTGCTCCTCAGTATGGAGCTTTTTTGCCTTGTGTGTCCTTTCCATGAAGGACATTCATACAACTTAACCAAATAAATTCACCCGCACAAAGAGCGTTAATTTACGGTTCAATGAATTGGAAAATTGTGAGGCTTCTCCGTGTTCAGGGAACTGGTTTCATCTCTGAAAATACCACACACACAGATTGCACATGAGAAAACATTGAAAAATATATTTATATATATATAATATATACCAAAAAGGCAGTTGAGAGCTCCTATTGCTATTTTCAGGTTATGTCATAAATACTGGCCATCAAAGTAAGAGATAAATCGGTTGAATATTATTCCAAAGTGAAGTGCAAATTAGAACTACGAGTATAATTACCAAAGCCGATGGTAAATTTGTGAATTTGGTCAGTGGTGTGCGTATTGAATATCGCATCCATTGAACTTGTACGGTATCCCTATAACCACTCTGGCATGCTCTCTGGCTCTTACATCATGTGGTGTCAGTTGGCCAGAAGTGTGCCCAATTTATAATATTGACACCATATGTCAAATGCTTATTAGTATCCAAGGAGGAGAGGCCTTTGCGCATTGTAGTTATTGGTATTTGGTTTGCCAAACAGACGAGAGGGTGCAAATGAGGTTTTTGAATTTAACTAACCATAGTGCTGTTAGCATCTGGAGTGTATTCAAATGGAGTCTATATAATATGCGGATGACTGGTAATTATGTTAGTTGCACTAAATAATTCTGATTATGGGTTTATATCCTTTCCATTTGGTATCATGTCTAACTTGAGGTTTTAGTTGCTGCAAGTCAATTTTTTAATTCCAATTAAATAAGCTACTGTTTCGTTCTGTTGCTTCGTACTAAAAAGAAACTGTCCGTATGTCTTAAAGATAATGCAGAAAAAATTTAAGGCATATGCCTTGGGAAAGTGCCACGTTTCTGTTGGAGTAAGTACTTTTTACATCAAAGAACATCCACATGACAAGCTTATACTTTTTTATTTATTTCCGCACGGACGTGGTGACATTTGCAAGTTTTTTTACGATATTTTTATAGACCTGCTTTAAGTAATTGAAAATATAAAAAAACAATTTAAGACTGGGTAGGTGAGTCGTTTACGCTGCGTGATAAAGTTGGTGTCCACCTGTTGTCAATAATGAAATTATTTTTAGTTGTTTTGTTCGAGTCTTGGTAGTCCTTTTTATTTTAATTAAGTTGACTCATCAGCAAAACATACACACAATGTAATAATTTTACAACGAAAAATGTCCTAACAGCGGTTGCTAAAGTTGCACCTTACACTCTAAGGCTGTTGAGCAATTCAATCGACTTTCACGGTTATTTCCTTGAGAGGAAAGCTCCGTCTAAGATCTGATCTTTGAGTGTTAAAAGTTTTACCTTTATCGGAACATTATGGTACCCAGTTATCCACTTCCTTTCAAAACAACCACCTATTAGTCAAGGATGTAAGCAAAGAATGATTGAAGTAGTGATGATGATTGGTTCTTTATCTTTGTACATATGGCAAAGGACTTTAACAAAGAGACAAATACTGAAGACGCTTTCTTCCCTACAGAAACTTGAAATTCATCGGTGACTTTTACTGGAAATCTTTCGGAACTTTTTGTTGTCTAAAGGCCTCCCCTTCCAGACTATATTTCAATCAAAAGTCTATGTCAAAGTCACCCAATACAAGATGGAAATGCTCTATGGAATAACATTTTTCCATTATGATTTTATTATGTCTTGAAAGCATCTGAACTGGCCATCGAATAGCCTAATTAGTTTTACCGTCGGCTACCCAATACCCACTCTTCAAAGTGTGGAAAATCAGCTTGATCGAACGATAAATATCAAAGCCTCTACTATCGCCCATACCTTTGTACATGGGTAAAAATAAAATTTAACTTTGAAAAACTTTTGGCCTCTTATAAGTTTGAAGATGAACATTTTTTGATCTTCAAACCGTCTCACTAGCTTCGTGTCTGTGCTGTCGGATTCTTTCGATAACCTTGATCAAAGCTGTTGAAAATGTTTTTTAAGAGAACTGTTCGTTGGAGAATTTTTCGTCACCCTCCAAGAACTATCTCTGGGCATAGTTGAGGAGCTTCTGCTTACGATTGCAAATCGTGTACACACAAATTCTATTTTCACCCTCATTGTCAGCTCATTTGCACACATTGTCAGACGTTTGCAGATCTGACAATGATTGTCAGACCTACCAATCGTGTACACTTAGCTTTAGCAATTTTTGGCACGAAAGCGACTCCAACACTCTGCCACAGGATTGAAATGTACGCTAGAGTTAAACTATCATAAGCCTAGTCTGATCTCAACGGCGCAACATGCCTATACAAAAGGTAAATCAGTGGAAACTGCACTCCACTCTCTGGTTTGCACCATTGAAAAATCCCTGCACTACAAGGAATACTCTCTCGTCGCATTCCTAGACATAGAGGGTGCATTTAACAATGTTAACAATTCAGCAATCACTAATGCTCTTGATGGGCTGCTCATAGAGGAACACATCAAAAACATGATAACAACAATGCTCAGCAGCAGTTCCGAAATGGGGAACTACAAAACAAGCAGAATGGCCAATAGAGGAACCCCGCAGGGAGGAGTTTTATCTCCCCTACTGTGGAACCTGGTCGTTAACAAATTGTTAATCGACCTAGAGGACGAAGGTTTCAAAACTATAGCCTATGCCGATGATGTAGCAATTGCCGTTTCAGGCAAGCACCCACAAACCCTAGCTGAGCTGCTACAAACAGCACTTAACAAGCTTAACAATTGGGCTGCAGATTGTGGTCTGAACATCAATCCACACAAAACGGAATTAGTTCTCTTTACGGGGAAATACAAAATTCCGGACTTCAGACCCCCAACTATTAAAGGGGTAACTCTCACACTGTCAAATCAGGCTAAATATCTAGGTCTCATTTTTGACAAAAAACTGACCTGGAAAACCAATATTGAGGAAAGAGTAAATAAAGCCAACATTGCACTCTTCTCCTGTAAAAAAGCCATTGGCGGGAAATGGGGTTTCTCGCCCCAAATCACCCATTGGCTGTTTACCTCGGTAATTAGACCGATACTCACATACGGGGTGATAGTCTGGTGGACAGCACTAGACAAGATGATCAACTACAACAAGCTGGCCAAAGTTCAAAGAACGGCTAGTCTGTGTATTAGTGGCGCACTGAGGACAACCCCATCGGACGCCCTCAATGTACTACTAGATCTCACACCCCTAGATATCTTCAGCAAACAAGTCGCAGCTAGCTCAGCTACTCGACTCAGAGCTACATCACAGTGGACCAATAATCAAATCGGCCACACTACCATTCTAGATAACTTTAGATTCTTACCGAATCGATCCGACTACACCACCCCCAAGTTGGTGTTTGACAATAATTTCCGAGTAACCATACCTTCAAGAGAAGCTTGGGAAAATGGCGCTCTTTTGGAAAATGAAGCAATACACTTCTACACCGATGGTTCAAAAACCAGCGAAGGTGTGGGAAGTGGAATCTACTCAGAAAAATTGAATCTCAGTCTTTTCTTCCGCCTACCCGATCATTGTAGTGTGTTCCAAGCGGAAATTCTGGCGATTAAGGAGGTGCTGTCTTGGCTCAAAGAAAACGTCATATCCTCCACGGATATTCGGATCTTCTCAGACAGCCAACCTGCCCTTAAATCTCTTAATCCATCACGGTCCAAAATTGTCAGATGTCTCTGAGGGAGATGTCAAATCTGTTTAACATTCACCTTTCATGGGTGCCAGGGCACAGGGACATACCAGGCAACTGTATGGCAGACGAACTAGCCAAAAAGGGCACGACCACTTCCCTACGCTCAGAATGGAACAACATAGGTGTACCTATTGCTACATGTAAACTCCTATCAAGGATAACAAACACTAGATGGACTGAGAGTAACAACTGCCTTGCAACCAAAAAAGTTTGGCAGTGTGTTGACTCAAAACGCTCGAAGAGTTTGTTGGCCCTGAACCGTCTGTATCTAGGTTCTACCATAGGTGTTCTTACGGGACACTGTCTAATAGGGAGACACGCCAAAAGACTTGGTGTGTTTTCCAATGATTTCTGCAGAAGCTGCATGGACGAGGAGGAGGAAGAAACCGTTCAACACCTTCTTTGCTCATGCCCTGCACTACTTCATAGGAGGAAAACTCATCTCGGCGAATTCTTCTTCGATGATACTAGCGACCTAGCTTACATAGACCCTAAAAGTCTTTCGAAATACATTAAAAGTTCCACGTGGTTCGACTAGCAGGTGGTTAACCGGCTAGTCCCGTAATGGAAGATTAGTAAGTGATCAACTCGTTAATCTTACATTGGGTTTCTGAGATCAGTAGGTGATTAACTTGCTGATCTCTGTGGTATCACAATGGGCCCTTGCGGCCTAAGTGTGTGAGGCAATGTACTCATTGACTGACAGCCACTTCCACCTAACCTAACCTAAACTATCAGTCAAATGTTTTTACTTGCGATTATAGGTACTATAAGGCAAGTCTTGCAATCGTGCAGAAAAAAAATTTTGAGATAACAATTAAATATGACATTACGATGATAGAGAATACGAAAAAAGTGGGTCCTGCAATTCTGTCTGTCTGTCTGTCTGTCTGTCAGTCTGTCTGTATGTATATGGATCTACAGCCTGAACTAATAGACCGATTTTCCTCAAAATTTGCAATTAGGGTCTGCGGAGCAGCCTACAGAGGGGTTTTATGATTTATTTTATGAACCGATATGATAATACTAATTTTTCTCAAAAACGGCTACAACGATTTCGATAAAAATAAATAAAATTTTGTGTGAGGGCTTCATTTTGGATTTTTTTTCTTATGATGTAAAAAAGTACCGTTTTTTTCAAAACCGACTTTCTCGTTAATGGCTGACAAGATCTTGACGAAACTTTGGATTTTAGAAGTCGTAAGCTGTTAAAAAAAGACGGCATACCAATATTTAAAAAAGATTAGTTTCTAAAAAATTTTAATTTTAGGAAATAACTTCAAAACTATATCTTCGATTTTTTTCAATTTTTTTTTCAAAACAACTTCTATCAAGATCTAAGACCTTGCATAGCTACTTAATTTTTAAAAAACAGTTTTTCAAAAAAGGTGAAAAATAAAAACCCGTTTTTTGAAAAAACTGCTCCAACGATTTTGATTAAATTTTCATAATACATATATGTAATAGCAATTGCAAAAGAATGGCGTTTTTAGATTTTTGCTTGAAACCTTTGGAATATTCAATTACATTTTTTCATTATTTTGTGTGATTTAACTCAATTTCCACAAATAATGTGTAGTTGGCAATCCTGTACCACAAAATATATTATGAAGAGCTAATACCAAAACCTTTAACTCAGCCTATAGATTTTGATATCGTATTTAGAATACAATCGCAAGTTCGTGGGACCCAGTCGTGCCCATTTTTTTACTTGGTCACATGGTCACTTATTACTTCATTTGGTCATTTTTTCAACAAATAGAAACAAGGAAAACACTCCAGTTTTTAGGTTCTCAAAAATGAAATTTATAGAAAAAGCAGTAAATAATGTAAGAAGTGCATTCATAATTTCGTTCACTCAAGCTTCAAAACCAGGGATTGCTCTGATGTAGCCATAATGCTTTATTTTGAAAAACCTCAACTTATTGTAAATATAAAGCTGGGTGTTTTCTGACTTTGCCATCAACTCGCCCTGAAGTAAAACTTGGTTTTTGTAACAAACATTGATGTTAATTGACATTTCTTCAAATGACCAGCATGTGTGGTGGCTTTGTCATAAATTTTTTTTTAAAGAACAGAAAACCTAGGTTTTTTTTTGGCAACTAAACATGACTGCTGTATATGTTTCTGTCAATACTGTCATTTGCGGGATTTTTCCATGATCTTCAGTGTGCTGTACGAATTAGTTGACGTGGGGACGGGGAGTTCTCAGACGTTTACATAGAAAAGGTTTTCCAATCTCCAACATTTTTTTCATGCTTTTTCTCGACTAAATCATACAGCTGGATCATTCTCTTTTGAAGCTAATCTCTAGCTGCCTGGGAAATTTAGGCGTCGAGGCCGTGTGCAAATGCCGTTTTATTTGATTTAAGCTAACAAACGAGTTTTTTGAGGAATTCAATAAAATATATCGTGTGTTTATCTGCTGAGTAGTAAAATGAGAATAATTCTCCGCCTCCAGCAGTTTTTTAAACTTCTTTCGATTTCGATATCTAGTGTTGCTTTCGAAGAAAGTATCAAACGAAACTAAAAACTAAATTTTGCAGCATTGGTTACAAAGACCGTCGGCGTCGGCGGATACACCCACAAAAGACACAACAGAACAATTAACAAATGACAACTGTATGCAGTAGTGCGTACAAACGCTCCCCCATCTAACCACTAACAGCGGCTCAACTCGATTTATTTGGGGTGTTCTAAAGCGAGCGGATGCTTTCGAGTGACAAGGCCGTTGTCAACATACGAGTTTGGCAATAAGTTCTTAAAAGACTAGAGTATGGCATTCTTGATCATCATCTAAGTTGAATCTGCAAAAGTAATTTTTCCAGATCATCAGAATATACTGCGATTCTACCATCCTTGGTTGTCTTTACGGGCTTGGTTTTCCACCCTTGAATGATTTTTATAACTTTTGGTACAAAATATAAGGCTCACAGATATCATGACATTTCTATATTTCTTTAATCAAGCGCTTTTCATGCTGCTTTTTCCGTTTGAGAACTTGGTGTTCTTTCCTTCCTTTCTCTTTCTTCATCGGAATCAACCATTATTTTGGTCATTTAAAGCTGTGATTGGTCATTTTTATTTTAATTTTTGGACACGAAGTTTTTTGTCAAGTGGCAACCATGCTCGCCAGTAGCAACTAACGATGATATGTACCAACTGCGTCGATTGGATTTATCGGGTTCACCTGATCTAGGGGAAATAGATTGCTGTGAGCCGATTGATACCGGGTTTCCTGGGAAATGAGTTGCCAGCATTAGACAAAAATTCTTCTTTCAGGATGGCTTTAAGTATGTCAGAAATGCATTTTTTCTATCAATTTGGGAAACATTTGCACTGAGAACTGGTTTGGAATCCAACCCATTCGTCATTAATATCTGAAACATCAAACGATGAATAGAATTTGAAGTTCTAAACAAATTCTAAACAACACCTCTCCCGCAAGGATATTTCATAAATAAATATAGAGTGTAGCACAACAGAACTCAGGGAGCCCCAGTTTCGACCGCTTTTCTCTCAACAATACGTTGTTAGAAATGGAGGAGACCTAAACCATTGTTGCCAATTCCGAACGATTAAGTGAGAAAATACCTCTCATGGCAGTGTCGCATATTCGATAGAGACTTGTCTGTTTTACGTAAAAGGAGATACTCTTAAGTAGATAATTTGATGTATCTAGGACTTAAACCTCGAACTACCAAGTACTGTTGATAACAGAACTGTTTTCATACAGATCTTTTCTGTAGTAGAACATTTTCAAGGCTTTTTGTCTTAACAGTCAAGAAGTGGTTCTTCTGTATTTCACAATTTCGTTTCTTCGGCTTTTTCAGTAGATAAGATGTTTATACGACGGCGACGCCTTGTCATTATCTCATCCAGTCAAAAACTTTGACAAACCATAGTTCCGACGCTGCAACTTCAAATGTTCGTTCAATATGTATCATTACTTTGGCTTGATAGATCCCGGAATCCGTGTAGCTCTAGCCTAGCATTTGTGTTGGCCCAGGATCAGCATAATTCGTGAATTGAAATCACAAAACCCAAATTCAATCCAGATTTCAAATGAAAGCGTTCGCACTTGAATAAATTCTTTTGCTGTTCTCATTTTATCTGATCTTAAAATTATAGTTAATATTTCCAATATCTGAAACAATTTGATCGGAGCAAAGTACTTGCATTGATTACCGAATCTGTTGTTCTGACCTTTAACCTTCTTATGAAATCAATTAGCTAATCAACCTGCACACTTCTAAAACTTAAGTATATGTGTTCAAAATTGATCCATGCGTCCTTTCCTATGTCCATCACCGGAGAGACTTCGCGGTATTTTTTTTTTGTTCTTTGTTCTTTTTCTTTCGGATAGTTTCGTTTCTGTTTGCTCTTTCCATTAGTTGAGTGGATATTAGCAAATTTCCTTTCCCGAGTAATTTACTGTCATTCTGCATATTCCATGAGTATTGATTCCTGACACCCACTCTGGCATCAAGTTTAACGTATAGCTATACCCATCAGTTGCCAGAATTGTTAAGTAGATTTCCACTCCGGAAGTAGCTTTCTACGTGCGTGTCGAATTAAATACTTTCACCCCTAACTTCTACGGCAACTGATACGATTAGATCCTAATTCTTGGAATAATTTGAAAAGAAAAAACCTGCTGTACCTCCGCCTCAATTCAAGTTAGCTGGCCACGTTCTCGTCCTTGTGTTCGTGGGGTATATTGGTGGTGGAACGCAGCGGGCTGTGGGTGTGAATGTGGATGTATAGTTATATATTCTCATCAAGTAAATTGAATTTGCATAAATATATTTCATGATGGAAACGTCGATCCTTTTCACAAATTGCGATGACCCTTGAACAACAAGTTAAATTAAAAATAATGAGCTTAATTCAGCTATGTATGTGTAGGTGCGGGTGTGTACTGTGTACTATACATAGACTTTTACTCGTACATCAAGTCTCAACAAACAACCAAATGCCTTCTCCTTGGAGTGAGAACTCAATAATTATGCATGTAAAGTGTTTGTTAATTAGGCAAATTTTGATACCTTGGTAGCAGAGCAAGCTATTCATTAAGATGAAACAATAAAGGCATCAGGCGTCAAGGACTTATCAATATTCATCAAGAAAGGTGCTTCAGAATGATTTGCAATAGATTGGATGATTAGTTAGTCTTCAGTATTGTTGTTGTTGATGTAGCGCAATGCTACTGGTGTATTTACATTCTGAATAACGGTAAGCGATTGAAGGAAACCAATCAATACTAAATGCATGTAAAGTTCCCAAGGAAGCAACAAATGTTCCCATTTACATGTTGATTTTGTCGTCGCAGCACGAGTTGTGGTTTGTACATTGTTGTAGTTTATTGAACAGCAATTGAAAGGAAATGTTAAAGTAAATTCAAATGTCTACCATTTCCCATCAAGAACTAAATTGAATGCCACAATTGAACGAAGTTTATAGTTCTTGGAATATGAATTGACGTTATGAGAGTGAAATCATTTAAATTGCTAATAGTGTGAGTGAGATGGAGACAACAGCCTCTCCTTTTGTTATCAAAATTGCGGTTTTGAATTGGAGCAGTTATGTGACACTTTTGGATAGGAATCTGTCATCGAGAAATATGAGACTGTGATCACACAAAATGAAAATGCTTCGCCATGAAAACAAAATGTACTGTGAGAAAAATATGTTTTCGAGAAATGTCATTCCTTGGGTTCGTAGTTTGTGCGTGATAAAAACCTACAGCCATATTATTGACTCACTTCAAAACTAGTTCTTACATAGAGCTAGTTTTCAAAAGTTTCCTATTTTCAAGTTTTGAACAAATCGGTATTATTCAAAAACATAATCCTAACTAATCCTAATCCTAACTAATATTATAAATGTGAAAGTCACTCTGTCTGTCCGGCTTTCTATGTTACCATCTGCCGCCCAAACAACTGAACTACTGAACCGATTTAAATAAAATTTGATACAGAGATAGTCTAAAACTGGAGGAAGGACATAGGCTATATATTTTATCACTAAATTCCCACGGGAACGGCAACGTATACGGGAACTTAGAAACTACAACACCGATTTCAGGATTTTTTTGATGGGATCGTATGAAGCGTCCAAAATGGAGTACCTCGTTCGAACAACCCCCAAAAAATCGTTATTTTTCGTCTATCTCGCTTCGTTCTCGAGATGTGGAGCATTTTGCATATTGGTTACCCAGGAAAGTGAGATTTCAGGAATGTTTTGATGGGATCGTATTAAGCGTCTCAAATGGAGTTCCCCCATCGTACAACCCCCAAAAAATCGTTATTTTTCGTCTATCTCTCGTTGTTCTCGTGATATGGAGCATTTTACATTTTGGTCACCCAGTGAGAAAGTGAGATTTCAGGAATGTTTTGATGGGATCGTATTAAGCGTCTCAAATGGAGTTCCCCCATCGTACAACCCCCAAAAAATCGTTATTTTTCGTCTATCTCTCGTTGTTCTCGAGATATGGAGCATTTTACATTTTGGTCACCCAGTGAGAAAGTGAGATTTCAGGAATGTTTTGATGGGATCGTATTAAGCGTCTCAAATGGAGTTCCTCCAACGTACAAACCCCAAAAAATCGTTATTTTTCGTCTATCTCTCGTTGTTCTCGAGATATGGAGCATTTTACATTTTGGTCACCCAGTGAGAAAGTGAGATTTCAGGAATGTTTTGATGGGATCGTATTAAGCGTCTCAAATGGAGTTCCCCCATCATACAACTCCCAAAAAATCGTTATTTTTCGTCTATCTCTCGTTGTTCTTGAGATATGGAGCATTTTACATTTTGGTCACCCAGTGAGAAAGTGAGATTTCAGGAATGTTTTGATGGGATCGTATTAAGCGTCTCAAATGGAGTTCCCCCATCATACAAACCCCAAAAAATCGTTATTTTTCGTCTATCTCTCGTTATTCTCGAGATATGGAGCATTTTACATTTTGGTCACCCAGTGAGAAAGTGAGATTTCAGGAATGTTTTGATGGGATCGTATTAAGCGTCTCAAATGGAGTTCCCCCATAGTACAACCCCCAAAAAATCGTTATTTTTCGTCTATCTCTCGTTGTTCTCGAGATATGGAGCATTTTACATTTTGGTCACCCAGTGAGAAAGTGAGATTTCAGGAATGTTTTGATGGGATCGTATTAAGCGTCTCAAATGGAGTTCCTCCAACATACAAACCCCAAAAAATCGTTATTTTTCGTCTATCTCTCGTTGTTCTCGAGATATGGAGCATTTTACATTTTGGTCACCCAGTGAGAAAGTGAGATTTCAGGAATGTTTTGATGGGATCGTATTAAGCGTCTCAAATGGAGTTCCCCCATAGTACAACCCCCAAAAAATCGTTATTTTTCGTCTATCTCTCGTTGTTCTCGAGATATGGAGCATTTTACATTTTGGTCACCCAGTGAGAAAGTGAGATTTCAGGAATGTTTTGATGGGATCGTATTAAGCGTCTCAAATGGAGTTCCTCCAACATACAAACCCCAAAAAATCGTTATTTTTCGTCTATCTCTCGTTGTTCTCGAGATATGGAGCATTTTACATTTTGGTCACCCAGTGAGAAAGTGAGATTTCAGGAATGTTTTGATGGGATCGTATTAAGCGTCTCAAATGGAGTTCCCCCATTGTACAACCCCCAAAAAATCGTTATTTTTCGTCTATCTCTCGTTGTTCTCGAGATATGGAGCATTTTACATTTTGGTCACCCAGTGAGAAAGTGAGATTTCAGGAATGTTTTGATGGGATCGTATTAAGCGTCTCAAATGGAGTTCCTCCAACATACAACCCCCAAAAAATCGTTATTTTTCGTCTATCTCTCGTTGTTCTTGAGATATGGAGCATTTTACATTTTGGTCACCCAGTGAGAAAGTGAGATTTCAGGAATGTTTTGATGGGATCGTATTAAGCGTCTCAAATGGAGTTCCCCCATCGTACAACCCACAAAAAATCGTTATTTTTCGTCTATCTCTCGTTGTTCTCGAGATATGGAGCATTTTACATTTTGGTCACCCAGTGAGAAAGTGAGATTTCAGGAATGTTTTGATGGGATCGTATTAAGCGTCTCAAATGGAGTTCCCCCATAGTACAACCCCCAAAAAATCGTTATTTTTCGTCTATCTCTCGTTGTTCTCGAGATATGGAGCATTTTACATTTTGGTCACCCAGTGAGAAAGTGAGATTTCAGGAATGTTTTGATGGGATCGTATTAAGCGTCTCAAATGGAGTTCCTCCAACATACAACCCCCAAAAAATCGTTATTTTTCGTCTATCTCTCGTTGTTCTTGAGATATGGAGCATTTTACATTTTGGTCACCCAGTGAGAAAGTGAGATTTCAGGAATGTTTTGATGGGATCGTATTAAGCGTCTCAAATGGAGTTCCCCCATCGTACAACCCACAAAAAATCGTTATTTTTCGTCTATCTCTCGTTGTTCTCGAGATATGGAGCATTTTACATTTTGGTCACCCAGTGAGAAAGTGAGATTTCAGGAATGTTTTGATGGGATCGTATTAAGCGTCTCAAATGGAGTTCCCCCATAGTACAACCCCCAAAAAATCGTTATTTTTCGTCTATCTCTCGTTGTTCTCGAGATATGGAGCATTTTACATTTTGGTCACCCAGTGAGAAAGTGAGATTTCAGGAATGTTTTGATAGGATCGTATTAAGCGTCTCAAATGGAGTTCCTCCAACATACAAACCCCAAAAAATCGTTATTTTTCGTCTATCTCTCGTTGTTCTCGAGATATGGAGCATTTTACATTTTGGTCACCCAGTGAGAAAGTGAGATTTCAGGAATGTTTTGATGGGATCGTATTAAGCGTCTCAAATGGAGTTCCCCCATAGTACAACCCCCAAAAAATCGTTATTTTTCGTCTATCTCTCGTTGTTCTCGAGATATGGAGCATTTTACATTTTGGTCACCCAGTGAGAAAGTGAGATTTCAGGAATGTTTTGATGGGATCGTATTAAGCGTCTCAAATGGAGTTCCTCCAACATACAACCCCCAAAAAATCGTTATTTTTCGTCTATCTCTCGTTGTTCTTGAGATATGGAGCATTTTACATTTTGGTCACCCAGTGAGAAAGTGAGATTTCAGGAATGTTTTGATGGGATCGTATTAAGCGTCTCAAATGGAGTTCCCCCATCGTACAACCCACAAAAAATCGTTATTTTTCGTCTATCTCTCGTTGTTCTTGAGATATGGAGCATTTTACATTTTGGTCACCCAGTGAGAAAGTGAGATTTCAGGAATGTTTTGATGGGATCGTATTAAGCGTCTCAAATGGAGTTCCCCCATCATACAAACCCCAAAAAATCGTTATTTTTCGTCTATCTCTCGTTATTCTCGAGATATGGAGCATTTTACATTTTGGTCACCCAGTGAGAAAGTGAGATTTCAGGAATGTTTTGATGGGATCGTATTAAGCGTCTCAAATGGAGTTCCCCCATAGTACAACCCCCAAAAAATCGTTATTTTTCGTCTATCTCTCGTTGTTCTCGAGATATGGAGCATTTTACATTTTGGTCACCCAGTGAGAAAGTGAGATTTCAGGAATGTTTTGATGGGATCGTATTAAGCGTCTCAAATGGAGTTCCTCCAACATACAAACCCCAAAAAATCGTTATTTTTCGTCTATCTCTCGTTGTTCTCGAGATATGGAGCATTTTACATTTTGGTCACCCAGTGAGAAAGTGAGATTTCAGGAATGTTTTGATGGGATCGTATTAAGCGTCTCAAATGGAGTTCCCCCATAGTACAACCCCCAAAAAATCGTTATTTTTCGTCTATCTCTCGTTGTTCTCGAGATATGGAGCATTTTACATTTTGGTCACCCAGTGAGAAAGTGAGATTTCAGGAATGTTTTGATGGGATCGTATTAAGCGTCTCAAATGGAGTTCCTCCAACATACAACCCCCAAAAAATCGTTATTTTTCGTCTATCTCTCGTTGTTCTTGAGATATGGAGCATTTTACATTTTGGTCACCCAGTGAGAAAGTGAGATTTCAGGAATGTTTTGATGGGATCGTATTAAGCGTCTCAAATGGAGTTCCCCCATCGTACAACCCACAAAAAATCGTTATTTTTCGTCTATCTCTCGTTGTTCTCGAGATATGGAGCATTTTACATTTTGGTCACCCAGTGAGAAAGTGAGATTTCAGGAATGTTTTGATGGGATCGTATTAAGCGTCTCAAATGGAGTTCCCCCATAGTACAACCCCCAAAAAATCGTTATTTTTCGTCTATCTCTCGTTGTTCTCGAGATATGGAGCATTTTACATTTTGGTCACCCAGTGAGAAAGTGAGATTTCAGGAATGTTTTGATGGGATCGTATTAAGCGTCTCAAATGGAGTTCCTCCAACATACAAACCCCAAAAAATCGTTATTTTTCGTCTATCTCTCGTTGTTCTCGAGATATGGAGCATTTTACATTTTGGTCACCCAGTGAGAAAGTGAGATTTCAGGAATGTTTTGATGGGATCGTATTAAGCGTCTCAAATGGAGTTCCCCCATAGTACAACCCCCAAAAAATCGTTATTTTTCGTCTATCTCTCGTTGTTCTCGAGATATGGAGCATTTTACATTTTGGTCACCCAGTGAGAAAGTGAGATTTCAGGAATGTTTTGATGGGATCGTATTAAGCGTCTCAAATGGAGTTCCTCCAACATACAACCCCCAAAAAATCGTTATTTTTCGTCTATCTCTCGTTGTTCTTGAGATATGGAGCATTTTACATTTTGGTCACCCAGTGAGAAAGTGAGATTTCAGGAATGTTTTGATGGGATCGTATTAAGCGTCTCAAATGGAGTTCCCCCATCGTACAACCCACAAAAAATCGTTATTTTTCGTCTATCTCTCGTTGTTCTCGAGATATGGAGCATTTTACATTTTGGTCACCCAGTGAGAAAGTGAGATTTCAGGAATGTTTTGATGGGATCGTATTAAGCGTCTCAAATGGAGTTCCCCCATAGTACAACCCCCAAAAAATCGTTATTTTTCGTCTATCTCTCGTTGTTCTCGAGATATGGAGCATTTTACATTTTGGTCACCCAGTGAGAAAGTGAGATTTCAGGAATGTTTTGATGGGATCGTATTAAGCGTCTCAAATGGAGTTCCTCCAACATACAAACCCCAAAAAATCGTTATTTTTCGTCTATCTCTCGTTGTTCTCGAGATATGGAGCATTTTACATTTTGGTCACCCAGTGAGAAAGTGAGATTTCAGGAATGTTTTGATGGGATCGTATTAAGCGTCTCAAATGGAGTTCCCCCATAGTACAACCCCCAAAAAATCGTTATTTTTCGTCTATCTCTCGTTGTTCTCGAGATATGGAGCATTTTACATTTTGGTCACCCAGTGAGAAAGTGAGATTTCAGGAATGTTTTGATGGGATCGTATTAAGCGTCTCAAATGGAGTTCCCCCATAGTACAACCCCCAAAAAATCGTTATTTTTCGTCTATCTCTCGTTGTTCTCGAGATATGGAGCATTTTACATTTTGGTCACCCAGTGAGAAAGTGAGATTTCAGGAATGTTTTGATGGGATCGTATTAAGCGTCTCAAATGGAGTTCCTCCAACATACAAACCCCAAAAAATCGTTATTTTTCGTCTATCTCTCGTTGTTCTCGAGATATGGAGCATTTTACATTTTGGTCACCCAGTGAGAAAGTGAGATTTCAGGAATGTTTTGATGGGATCGTATTAAGCGTCTCAAATGGAGTTCCCCCATAGTACAACCCCCAAAAAATCGTTATTTTTCGTCTATCTCTCGTTGTTCTCGAGATATGGAGCATTTTACATTTTGGTCACCCAGTGAGAAAGTGAGATTTCAGGAATGTTTTGATGGGATCGTATTAAGCGTCTCAAATGGAGTTCCCCCATAGTACAACCCCCAAAAAATCGTTATTTTTCGTCTATCTCTCGTTGTTCTCGAGATATGGAGCATTTTACATTTTGGTCACCCAGTGAGAAAGTGAGATTTCAGGAATGTTTTGATGGGATCGTATTAAGCGTCTCAAATGGAGTTCCCCCATAGTACAACCCCCAAAAAATCGTTATTTTTCGTCTATCTCTCGTTGTTCTCGAGATATGGAGCATTTTACATTTTGGTCACCCAGTGAGAAAGTGAGATTTCAGGAATGTTTTGATGGGATCGTATTAAGCGTCTCAAATGGAGTTCCTCCAACATACAAACCCCAAAAAATCGTTATTTTTCGTCTATCTCTCGTTGTTCTCGAGATATGGAGCATTTTACATTTTGGTCACCCAGTGAGAAAGTGAGATTTCAGGAATGTTTTGATGGGATCGTATTAAGCGTCTCAAATGGAGTTCCTCCAACATACAAACCCCAAAAAATCGTTATTTTTCGTCTATCTCTCGTTGTTCTCGAGATATGGAGCATTTTACATTTTGGTCACCCAGTGAGAAAGTGAGATTTCAGGAATGTTTTGATGGGATCGTATTAAGCGTCTCAAATGGAGTTCCCCCATAGTACAACCCCCAAAAAATCGTTATTTTTCGTCTATCTCTCGTTGTTCTCGAGATATGGAGCATTTTACATTTTGGTCACCCAGTGAGAAAGTGAGATTTCAGGAATGTTTTGATGGGATCGTATTAAGCGTCTCAAATGGAGTTCCTCCAACATACAACCCCCAAAAAATCGTTATTTTTCGTCTATCTCTCGTTGTTCTTGAGATATGGAGCATTTTACATTTTGGTCACCCAGTGAGAAAGTGAGATTTCAGGAATGTTTTGATGGGATCGTATTAAGCGTCTCAAATGGAGTTCCCCCATCGTACAACCCACAAAAAATCGTTATTTTTCGTCTATCTCTCGTTGTTCTCGAGATATGGAGCATTTTACATTTTGGTCACCCAGTGAGAAAGTGAGATTTCAGGAATGTTTTGATGGGATCGTATTAAGCGTCTCAAATGGAGTTCCCCCATAGTACAACCCCCAAAAAATCGTTATTTTTCGTCTATCTCTCGTTGTTCTCGAGATATGGAGCATTTTACATTTTGGTCACCCAGTGAGAAAGTGAGATTTCAGGAATGTTTTGATGGGATCGTATTAAGCGTCTCAAATGGAGTTCCTCCAACATACAAACCCCAAAAAATCGTTATTTTTCGTCTATCTCTCGTTGTTCTCGAGATATGGAGCATTTTACATTTTGGTCACCCAGTGAGAAAGTGAGATTTCAGGAATGTTTTGATGGGATCGTATTAAGCGTCTCAAATGGAGTTCCCCCATAGTACAACCCCCAAAAAATCGTTATTTTTCGTCTATCTCTCGTTGTTCTCGAGATATGGAGCATTTTACATTTTGGTCACCCAGTGAGAAAGTGAGATTTCAGGAATGTTTTGATGGGATCGTATTAAGCGTCTCAAATGGAGTTCCTCCAACATACAAACCCCAAAAAATCGTTATTTTTCGTCTATCTCTCGTTGTTCTCGAGATATGGAGCATTTTACATTTTGGTCACCCAGTGAGAAAGTGAGATTTCAGGAATGTTTTGATGGGATCGTATTAAGCGTCTCAAATGGAGTTCCCCCATAGTACAACCCCCAAAAAATCGTTATTTTTCGTCTATCTCTCGTTGTTCTCGAGATATGGAGCATTTTACATTTTGGTCACCCAGTGAGAAAGTGAGATTTCAGGAATGTTTTGATGGGATCGTATTAAGCGTCTCAAATGGAGTTCCTCCAACATACAACCCCCAAAAAATCGTTATTTTTCGTCTATCTCTCGTTGTTCTTGAGATATGGAGCATTTTACATTTTGGTCACCCAGTGAGAAAGTGAGATTTCAGGAATGTTTTGATGGGATCGTATTAAGCGTCTCAAATGGAGTTCCCCCATCGTACAACCCACAAAAAATCGTTATTTTTCGTCTATCTCTCGTTGTTCTCGAGATATGGAGCATTTTACATTTTGGTCACC